>JBAMBJ010002046.1:0-247231 GCA_037043495.1 Drosophila recens
ATGCATTGGCAGAGCTTAACTAGATAGCTGCATAATATCATATTGCGCATACGCCGCGTGGTAACAAAGCTGTAAATAGCATTACGCTCTCACAACGCCAGCGACACCAACTGAAAACGTTCCTCAAGTAAAAAATACTGCCCACTACACAGCTGCTGTCCTAAAAGCTTTAAAAGCACATGAAAGCTTTTAGTCCTCATTCGGGTCATACGTTTAGAATTATTGGATGGTTAGTAAATCTACTTACTTGTATTTAACTGAAAAAGAGCTTTGAAAGCACATGAAAGTTTCTAGCTAGATGATGACCTGTTGCTAAACTAAGACCTAAAATTAAGTTACAACTTTTTAAGTAGCAAACGAATTTCAGTTCACTTAATAACTGATTATAATTTAGTGAAAAAAATATAAGTAAACAATTGTAATCACCATTAAGCCAAATTGACGTTATGAAAAAGTTGCTATGCATGAAAAGTTTAAAATTGTCTTTAAAGAGCTATAAAAGTGCTTCAAAACTTTAATTTCGCTAGGTTCCAATTAATGAATGTTTGCTAAAACTTAAAGCTTCTAACTTGTATCTGGTAACCTTTGTTCAGCTGCTATCTGCAAGTTTCAGCTAGTGTCATTGCACTTTAAGGCGGACACGACAAAGTGCTGCCAATGCAAATCAAGCCATAGACCACACCCAAGCAATTCTTTTACCCCTTGTCAATTTTTGTGGCAATCTGTTGCCAACGAACGTTGATAACACAAAATGCAAAATGCGAAGTTGCCTGAAAAATGCAAAGCAGACGACAATTCTTGTTGCCCCGTTTTGGGTTGCATAGTTGTTGTTGTTGCTGTTGCTGCAATTGTCTGTTGCAAGCTTCATTAGATGTGCAGCACGAAAGGGGGGCAAGGGAGGCCTAAAGGAACGAAGGGACGAAGGAGTCGCTTGCTGGAGGAGCAAGGCAAGCGGCACTAATAGATGTGGCATTCAAATTTATTTTCAATGTATGTGCCAAAGGCAAGAAGAGCGCACAGTTGAAACACAGTTGGAATATCCAAAAACCCAAATGCGTGACACTCAAGTGACAATTCAGACGACACATGTGGGAAACAAACATGTAAATTGCAACCGTACAACGACAGGGTTATATAAAACAAGTACATATATACGAAAAAAAATCTATTTAAGTGGGACGGCAAGTCACTAAAATGTCACATGAGACGCCAACTGAATGCTTACAAGTTTTAAAAGGCTATGCGAGCGGTGCGCAAAACGGTTTTCAAGCTGTAAATAATCCTAAGTTCGTGAAATTAATGAATACATTATAAAATATGAAAGTAAGCTCAAGAATCGTAATAAAAACCGTATTTCTATCAATTGTTTTATACTAAACCTCCAGCAACAAAACACGAATAATTGATTTCGTACGTTTTGTTACAGGTTAATTTAAAAATTTGCATTTACAAATAGATATGATTTGCAAAGAAAGATTCTATAGAGGAAAACGACAAATCGTCATAAACTTGTCAGTAATTACAGTATTACATTTTGCATAGAGATATCCATACAGCGTAGATAGACAATAGTCATATGCAATTTACAGAAAATTACGCTCGTTTATTTCAATGCAATTGAATGGAAACTCCCAGCTTAGTAAATCCAGAGAATGCAGTGTGAAAAAAAGTTTCTCTAAATAGTAAATTTTATTAATTAAGAATATGTTCAAGTGCAAAGCAGCAACAGCAACGACGAGGCGAAACTTTAGCAGCAGACAATAGAAAACTAGAAAAGCGAAAACAAAAAAAAAAATAGAAAATAATAGAAAGCTGGAAAAAAAAAAATATTGACAAAGTTCTCGACAACTTTTTCTCACAGCTAACGTGAAAACTGCATAGGGCAAATAATTGTTGGCTGAAACGGAAGTGAAATCAGCTCGAAAGGCGTGTGGAAACAGCAGCAGCTATAGAAGCTGTCTAGATAAATTACGTATACGCCGCGTACGACAAACAGAAAATTGTATAATAAACTGGCAAAAGCAAAGCGACAACAAGTTGAATCCAGAAAAAGTAAACCAATTTATTGTCGAATATAAAATTTGGAATACCCTAGGAATTGAATGTGTTAAAACGAAGAATAAATGTACTTAAACTAAGAGAATAATATACAGATTAGTTACTAGCTTTAACATAGATAAAACTTTTCAAAAATAAATTAGTGAGAATTTTCTTTATATAAAGAATTTATAGTTTTTATATAAAGTCCGAAAAGACAAAAATTGAACATCCTTTGGAAGGGAATGAAAAAGTTTATGTGACTCGGCGAGAAAGGCGTGAAATTGAACGCACCACAGACAAAAGGACACTCAGGCACAACAGGAAAGCACAGCGAGAGTGTTAATATTGAATATTTAATAATAAAAGTTAATAAAAGTGACGCGAGCATATGTGAGGGGGGAAATAAAATTGGAAATTGCAGTTCATTGCAGTTGAGGAGAGCAATATGCAGACTGATAATTTACATATAATTGAGTGCAGGCCAGAGTGTGTTTGTGTATGTGTGTGTGCATATCCTGTATGTCCTTTCTTTATATATGTGCGTGTAGTTATCACAGCAGGCTGAGCGGAATTTATATGCATGCGTTTGTCCTCTCCGTGTAAAATGAAAATTTATGCACACTTAATGGTCGCCTTTGGCAGCAGCCTCGCCCACTTTCCCGCCTACCGCTCTCTGTTCTCTGCTCTAGCTCTGCTCAGCCACGCCTTCATATCCTGTTGAATGCACTCGTTAAGTCAGAAACCTCAGTAGTACCAAGTACTATCCCATCCTGATGTTGTCCTTACTCTCTCTCTCTCTGTCTGTTGACTTGCAAATGAATTATGCTTTATATTATTTCATTTATCTCTATCTCACTCTTCCTTACTCAATCTCTCATCATTCTGCCTCAGCTGGAATTGCCATTTTTCATTGTGGTTTGTCGCATTTTAACATATAAATTCGTGACAGGAAAGTTGATGATGAATGCCGGTTTTAAATTAAGTTGAAATTTCAGTTTACTTTTTATTTTTATTTATTTTTATCTTTCCTGTTTGGGGGAAATTGTTGGCCATTTTCTTTGAATGCAATTTTCATTTCTTTTGTATTTCGGCTGGTCGACTTCTGTTGTGTATAGGGGCAGTAATTACGAATCATTCGTTTGTGCTATTGAATTAAATCACATTTACAATTTATGTCAGGGAAATGAATGCTGAAGTTCAGGAAGTTCAAGGAATCCATACTTTAAGGCTTAACTTTTGACATGAAATGGTAAAAGAATCTGATAGAAATGTAAATTCTGGGAAGCTTAAGCTGGAAGCAGCAATACAGCTTTGAAGTCTTAAGAATTTTAAATTCTTTATTAACTAAAATTATTGAATACTTAAAACAGAATATTACTTAATAATAAAATTGAAGATTACAATTGGTTTGATAAAAAGTTATCATAACGAATGCTTAAAAAATTAATTTAGCAAAATGAATACAAATTTTGTAAGCACAAAGTGGAGTTTTAAATAAATAAATTTATCCTCTGAGAAGAAAGAAAATTTGATAATGTCAGCCTTGTTTTGAACTAATTAAAATGGTCAAACAATCCAGAACTAAGACTTCATTATGTAGTATATCTATGGCATAAAAAAGTGACCTCGGAGAACATTCCAGTTTTTCTAACTTGCTTAGTTAAAAGAAAAAGTTTTTTATGCTGAATTTTAATGACATCATCAAAGAGTCAAAACAAATGCCGTTTCGCTTTGGACAGAAAGCCAAAAGAAAAACAAAATGCAGCAAGCTCAAGGACTGGGAAAAAGGAAGAGAAACAATAAGTTGAAATGCTGTTGGGGCACGTAAAGGAACTTCGAAACTACAACAAAACGGGGAGCTACACACATTTTTTGCCAATGCAAGAGTAAAAACAACTTGATGGTAAAGTTGCTAAGGTAACGGGGAATCGAGTGATGAGAGGAAGAGGGGAAGTGGGGAAGTAAGGCAGCCAGGGAAATAAACTGTAGTTTGCAGAACGTGAAGTTTTCTATATTATGCTTATTTTGCCATATTGAAAACTTATTGCTGAATGAAAATAATGCGCTGAAATTGCCGTCAAAGTGGCGCAAAAATATTATAATAATAATAATAATAAAAATAGAAAAGGAAGTTCTTTTTCAAAAGACGCACTGTAAAAGAAAAGTTTTCCTTAAAGGAAACACACACAAAAATGATGCATTGTTAAGAGTCCTAAGAGTCCTCGGAGTCGACCAACTACTAAACAGCAGATAAAATGCAAATGGCAACTTCTCGTTGTCTGGCTGGAATGCACTTAGGCGACACCTGTTGTCGGTTGAGCGTTATAAATTGCCTGGCACAAGATGTTGCATGCCCCACGCACAACATGCAACTTAACCTTACTTAACCCCTCATCCAACCAACTCAGGCGCCACATAAATCTCACAAACACGCACACTAACAAGTCAACACCTCAGGAAAAGATTATTGTTGCCTGCTTTTAGGCGGCGTCTGAAAAAAGTCACATTTGTATTACAGAGATCAGCTTTTGGACTTTACGAGTAATTAGAAAAGACTTTTTCGCCGATTTCGTTGTTGATTTTTATTAAATAGATAGTTAATTATTAAAATTTCAAATGAGATGTTGCATATAACATATAATTATTTATTAAATAAATGATGGATATTCTAAAGAAACAAATGTGTTTAACCATTCTACAGCAAAACCTAATTAAAATTGATTAAAATTCAATCCCAAATTCTATATTCAGTGTTCGAATTGTAGTTGGCAAATATTTTTATGCTATTTGAACAAAACAATTTGCACGCGCGCAGCTAATTCAATTGTTGCTGCAATTTTGCCTCATGTTGCAATTAATTTAATTTTTCAATTAGCAAAATAAACAGAAGCCCATATTCTACAAAGGACAACTGACGGAATGGACAAACACATTGCGATTGTTGTGTGCTTTTAATTACATTACAACAGCGTCAATGAAAACAACAATTTGCCTATGTATATTTGCCTACCTCCAACAATAACAAAGTGAAAGGCCAATTGTAAAATGCTAAACATAAAATATATACAATACATATACCAAATTCAAGCTAAATCACTGCAATAAAGTTTGACAGTAGTTTGCAAACAATTTCACGCGATGTTTTTATTTTGCAATGACAAAGGAAATTAAATTATGTTATCAAACAAGGCGATTTTTAATGAATAAAATTGATGTACAATAAAAATCAAGCAAGATAAATATTAGATAATTATATTAAATTAACATAATACACCAAGATATTTACTCACAGTGAATATAAATGCAATAACTTTTAAAATTGTAACATTTTAATAATTAATAATTTTTTATAATTAATTCTATAAAAAATACTAAATCTATATTAACAATACATTTAATGATGACAAATCGTAAATGAAAAGCTAATCCGTGAACTCGGCAAATAACATTTCGTATTACGTAAAAAAAGACAATTTTATTTATTCAACACTTTTACAGAGATTAACAACAACTTAAAACAAACTCATTTATTCATTTCAATTAAGCATAATATTTAATTAATTTTAACCCCCATGCAACTTAATTTGAAAGTAGTAAAAAAAATGAAATTAAATTAACTCTCCCAGTTTTATATTCTGTATGCATACTTTTTATATGCCATTGCCTTGGGGTCTGCATCTATCGACAACTCCATAGTTTCTCTCTTTTTATAATTCATTCCATTGTAATAATAATTTTACGCATGTTAATTTTTTGCACATTTATCAAATTAATCTTACAACCGCTCTCACAATTTATTTAATTTTAATTGTTTATGTGCACAGCATTCATTTTTAATACATAAAACGTGTTGATCCCGTAAACTGAGATTAAAATAGGAGAGTGTGATCGACATGTAGATACCCGGTAGCTATAAAAAGAGTAATTAAAATAATAACATAGAAATATAAAATACAGTTATTAAAATTTGTACAAAGCAAGAGCTGTCTATGCATTTGGCATGCCATTCATTCCTCCCTTTTACAGGGTATAAAAAGTAGAAATATAATCGTGCATGTTGAAAGGAAAACAGGTTTAAAATCCACTGACATTTGTCATCACAGCCACATAATTAGTTCCGTAAAATCTGATGTTTTTATGGAGTGAAAATGTTCTTGTTGAAAATTGAAAATTTATTACATTATTTAAGCTGTCTTTGTATATCCTTTTCGTGATGGACATAATTAATTCGAGTGCTCGTACTCATAGCCAATGGTTTATTAATAATTTTTCGAAGCTCAACAACTATTCAAGGAGCAATTTAATTTGAGTTTGGCCCTTTCAACGTATCAATAATTAGAGCACAAGAACAAATACCTATTCAAGTCGATTATTGAATGAATCATTCAGTGGAAAGTTGCCAGATAAGAAACGAATGCGAGTAGAGCAAAGGAAAAACAGGTCAGTGCATTTGAAGTAAGCAAGGAAACAAGGAACAAGGCAAAAAAACGAGCTAGAAATTTAATTTTCCAGCCAACCTGATGAGCCAGCAAAAGACGTTAACGATGCACTCAAAAAGAGTCAATGGAGTGGAGGAAAGAAGAAGGTGTACGGAAGAAGGCAGCCTGGTTGCATGTACTTTTTAGCCACTTACATCATCGAGAGCACAAGTTTGCAACTCCATAAAATTCTTTTTCACATGCAGCTCCTCTCACGTCGCAGCCATTGCCATTCATCCAAACCAATGAAAGCCGTTAAGTGCCCCATAAGCAGCCCACAAGTTTTCCATTTAGCAGGCGGGTAAGAAAAGTAAGTGTGGGGGAAGGGGAGACAAGCATAGCGAAAAAGCCGCAAAAGTAATATGCCAGAAAAGCTAAAGCATGAGACGGAGAAACTCGGCAACTACACGACTTGAAGCAAAGTGTTGATTTAAAGGCAACGTAGAACCAGAAACCAGGAACATGGAGCACAGAAAAAGGGCGACAGGACGAGAGGACGACAGGACGAGCAACAACTTGGCCGTAGTTAAACAAAAGACTTTCAGGCAAAAACTGACTAAGCAAAATCAATATTGATGTTCAGTCGATTGAAACGCCAAGGTGCAACCAAAGCCATGGATCGAAAAAGGTATGAGTTATCCTCGATATAAACTACTACACACAATACACACTACTATAACAGACCAAAGACGTTGAGTGGGAAAACTTTGACAAGCCGATTGAACTTGAACAGAGCTTAGCTAAGGCAAATGGTTGATTTTCAAAAGCAGGTTATAATATAATATAATCCACAAAACTTTCGAGCTAACTACAAAACTCAATCTCAAGCTTTGTTACAAAAAAAAATGAAAAGGCTCTCAAATGCTTTAGGCATTTTAAGGACTGAACAAAAAATATATATGCGAGTAAATTTCAAGTAAATTGTTGTTTATGCAGTCACAAAGTGAATAGGGAGAAAATGCTTATATTTTTATTTTGTATTTTTTTTTTAGTTAGCAATGGTATATTTTAAAAGTTATATAATTTGTATCAATTCAATAACATTATATTAACATATTTACACAAATACAACTATTTTAAATATAAATGCAAGTTACTCGTAAATAAAGTAAACATGGAGGACACCAAATAAACTGTACTAAATTTCGATAACTTTCAATTTATAAAATTATAATACAAGTTGCAGAAAAGAAATTAATTGATTAGTAAAGCAACTTATTTCTAAATAAAGTGACCATGGAGAAAGTCACATTTGAGTGCATGAAAAACGCTACTCAAATGCAAGGTGTCAGCTATTTTAGTAATTGTAATCTTCAATAAATAAAGTGACCATTAAATACACCAAAGTCTTCTTTTGTTTTCTTCCTTAAAACTAAGTTGCTTTTCATTTAGTCGCTTCGCACATAACTTGCATATTTTTTCTATTTTTTACAATATTTTCGCTAAGGATTTGATGCCCTTTCTCTCACACTCATTAGCATAGCATTCATCAAGTGTGCAAAGTAACGAAAAGCAAAGAAAATGTAAAGTAAATCCAAAATAATCGAAAAACTTTTTAATGTAACATATTTTTTTTTCTCCAACGCCCCAAAACTATGCCATTAGTTTGCTAGTAAATTGCTAGAAGCAGTGTTGCCCTCTCTCTCTTTCTCTCCCTATCTCAATCTAGCTCCCTCTTTCCTTTCCGCTACTATTTCTGTTACTCATTCGCTGTTGTTGCCTGCGGAAAAAGCGTCGACGCGCACACAAAAGTTACATTTGCTTCAACTAATTTATCATTTCCGACTGAGACCCCTTGATAGTTTTTTTCACTGCACTAATTTGTGAACCTTTGCCCATAATGAGTGGCAAAAAAAACATGTTAAGCTGCTGTATTTGAGGTTACTTGACTGGTTAATACTCTTTACTTTGTAAGATTGAGAAAATTTTAATTAATATATGCTTATGATCTGAATTTCTTGAAAGAGATATCAATTTATTCTTTCCTGAGTTAGATTAGCTCAAATTTAAGATACCCTTCGAGCTATTGGTTAAAGGGTATGCAAGCTACAACGTTATACAAGCTAATATAAATAAAATCTCTAGAGAGACAGAAAGAGAGAGCTTAGAGTAGGAGATCATGTTATTCTTTAGCTAATTACATAATCAAAACAAGTAATGACGATTATACGATGCCGCAATAATTTATAATTAAATTTGTTTGTTAATGTCTAAATCTCCATTGAGAGATAAACGAATTTTTTCACATTTACACCAACTTAATTACTATATTTAAATTTTCTCTAATTAAATCTTATACAAAAACTTAATAAATTATAGTTATATTTATCTATAATTACTATAAGTTATATACTCAAGCTCTATACAGATCATTTGCCGCCTATAATTAATACACAACTCGACTTTTACATTATGAATGTCTGCAGGGTATACAAGGTCTTTATAATTGTGGCTGTGTTTAATTGAAAATTGCAGCTAATTGCAGTGACAACTTATCAAGTCCCAATTTCTTAAAGTAAAAGCTAAAAGAAGTGCAAGAAGAAATCAATGAAGAGGTGTGATAGTTGAGAAGTTGCTTTCTCTCTCTATCTCATTCTCTCTTTCTTTCTTTCTCTGCTCCCTTGTCATTTTCACAGCCAATTGAACGAGTCAGAAACTTTATCGGCACGGCTCAGAGACCGTTGTTTCCCTACACGTTGCGTATACGTAATGTGCCCTTTGTCTTTGTTGAAGCTGCCAGAACCAAAGTTTTTTTTCTTCTTTTTCTGCACAAGTTACTGCCTCGGGGGCCAGAACTCGGCTGACTCCGGCAAATTTGATAATTCATGTGTAGCACACTCTGTGTGACTTTCGTCGACTTTTTCGGTTCCACGCTTTTGTTTTTTAAATTCTTTATGTTGTTTTGGTAATTATTTTTGGTGTGAAATATGCTTTGGGCCGGCTTTATCCTGATTGTTTTACTTGTGTTTGTTTGAGAGAAGCGGGAATGGGCCTACACCTGATGTACAAATTATACAGAATGATTTTCTTTTCGTTGTGGACTTACGTTAATTGCGCGTAGCATAAAGTGGGTAAATAAATGGCCGTACGTACCTGAAAAGAGAGAAAAGTAAAGAGAGAATTAAGCTTAAGTTGAAGCATATTTCAGCATATAATTATGATAGACATCCTATAAAAGAGCCACAGCCAGGCAATTTACTTGGCCAAAGCAATGCGAAAATATTGCAAATGAGCAACAATTAAGTTAATTAGCTTAACGTGTTGTGCTGTTGTGGGTAACAAACAAGTCAAACGAGGCAAAACAGCTGGAACTAGACCACAACATTGACACACGTGTTCCACAATTCATTTAATTTAATATAATTTATGCTTTAAAATTATGCTCAAACACGTTGCGATGCTTCTGCCAAATTACAAACAAGGACAAAAGACAAGAGACAAAGTCGACAAAGTTTCGCTTCTCACCTCATCGGAATATGTTGTCGCCCTGTCATCGTAATCATCATCATAATTCCCATCATCATCATCATCATCATCATCATGTGGCTCAGTTACTAAAACAGTTTGATTACTCTTGCTACTTCGCTGGGAGCCCAAGTCTTTATCCTTGCGATTGCGCAACAAATTCGTCGTATCAAGAAACTCATCCTGTGGCAAAATCGGCTGCAACTCCATCGAACCCAAAGACGATGCGCTCGTCGCGTTCTTTTTTGAATTATGCGACAATCCCCTTCCCCCCATTTAAGTCTGACAACCATTTGAAGTAAAACTCAATGTTGTTAACGAGGCCCCAAATTAAATCAGAGGAAAACACAAAGAGTGCGTTGAACTGCGACAAGAAGGGCCCGCATACAAAAGGGGCGTGGTCATTCCACGCATGTTGCCCACTGATAATGCCCATAAAAGCGCAAACATGTCCCTGCAACCCATAAATAACTTGATTAACGGTTGCTGTACGAAAGGAAAGGGGATGCCACTACCCTGCCGACTAAATGAAGAGCTTCAGACGGGCAGTTCCGGTTAAGAATTTCGTCTAAATATCTCAAACTTATTTCTTTATGGATAGTTTAAATTTGATTGAATTCCAACAATATTTAAATAAATTGAAATTTTGTAATATAATAAAAACTCGCAAATTAACAAAGACGAAAGAGAAAATTAGCTAATTTTAAAAAGATACTAAAAATAGTATAATAATACTGGGGAACTGAAAAGTATAAACAACTAAGAGATTTCATCAAAAAATTGTCTGCTCTCACATCCGTCCAGAAAATATACATATAAATACACTATAGTTTAATTAATATTTAAGTTAATTTTTATGACTTGCAATTAAAATTGTCAAAAAATAAAAACCTTAAAAAAAAGATGAGTTTTTATAAGTTATAGATACTTAAGAAACTTATCAAAGTTTGAATTCAAATTATTATTGTGTAATAAAATGACAGCTTTAATTAAATAAAATCTCCTTTTAAATAAGTACAAATAAAATTTGAAATAAATTAAATCAAACTTAATGTTTTGTCGAAATTTCGTATGTATTTAAATAAATTTTAGCACTATTTAAATGAAATTTCCAGTTGAACACGCGCAAATTAAATATGTCAAATAATAAAACAGAGCCACACAGGAGAACTAAATTCATAATATATGGTTTTGAGGGTGACTAAAACCGCAAAACTGCTCAAAAGATACAAGAACCGCACACTCTGCCCGAAAATGCACCTGGCATAGTTTCGTGTTACTGCGGTGACAACGACAAACATGCAAAAAGCAACAACAAAGAACAACAGCAACAACAACAACGAGAACGAGAACGGTACATGTTCATTCAAGCCCATTCCGAAAATCTGCTGCCCCCTTTTTTTGGTGGCCGGAAGAAAATGAGTCGCAACGAAATATTGAAACAATTAAATTGCCAGCGAAATTCAGGCGCACTCGAAAGGTGATTCAATATGGTTGTGTCTATACTGAAGAGAGGTGTTGTGGCCAGCTCAGTTGCAGTTGTCCGTAGTTACTCGTGCTGTTTTGAATGCCAGCCACAGCACTCATACGCCACGTTGCCCCCCACACACACACACACGTACACATGCACTGTTTGACAGTCATCGCAGTTGCCGTTACATAAGTTATTTATTGGAATTTGAGTGTCATTGAGAGCCCCGAAGCTTGTAGGCATTTCTCGCACCACTCGCTGCGAGTGCAAACCACAGCGCATTGAGGTTTTCGACGGCAGAGAGAGAGAGATATATGAAGATAGAGCGCATAAAATATGACCACGAGCTTAAGTGACAAACAATTTGGGAGTGGAGAGAAACCAAACTGTGATATGTGTAGATTTAAGAGCTGAAAGTCGCGTTTATGTATGTCGTTTAGTTAGTGCATTTAGTTTAAAATGTGTTACATAATAAATGACGCATTAAATTCATGCATAAATAACAGATTAAAGTTTGCTTTGCTTGCGGTAAACTAAAATAGTTTTTAAAATTTTATACACACAAATTTAATACACAAAAAAGATATTTTAAATTACATAATACAATAATCAAAAAACAAAAAATTACTCAAATATTGCTTTTAAATTTAAAAAAAAGTCAGCACCAAAGTATGCAACATTTAGTACAACAAACATTATAATTTTTGGCGTCATGTTGCAAGCTTAGTTTAAAAAAGAAATTTCAATTTAATTTGTAGTAAGCTAACTTACATATATGTAGTAAATTATATAATAATGAAGAAATACAACAAGAGAATTCACGATAATTACGCACTGCAAAACTTCACTTGAAATAAAAAGTTCAGCCCAAAAAGTATGCAACATATTATTTTAAAAAGTAATTTAAAGTAAAGTTGGCAATTTTAGAAATGCAAGTAATAAAAAACACTTTATTTCAAAAAGTGGATTAAAAAATAGAATCATATTTAAAACAACCAACCAACTTGCAATATATTTCTTAAGCAACTTGCAGGATATTTGCACTTGGGATGACGCCAAGTTTTAAAAGTTCAGCAACTTTGTGTTTGCACCTGAAACTAATTATAATTGTAATTGAATGCAACTTAATGCAATAAACTGAGAAAGTGCATAACTTAAATTGTGTGTGTGTACGTAGAAAGTGTTGTCCGAATCCAAATATTATCTGGCTGCCTTCCAGAGATAGTTGAGTTTATGAAAATAACTGATGGCAACATCTGCATAAATGCCATACACACACACACACACACACACAGACAACCACATAGAAAGCTAGACAGACAGACAACACCTTCGCATAGTTGTCGGAAAATTCCACTTTTAACTTGCAATTTTTGCAATTTTCGCATGCATTAGACAGAGTGTGGTCTTGCCCAGGAGGAGGTCCTTATGGACTGGCCCGAAGGCAGGCAAAACATAAGCTCTGCTAATGTCTGTCAGCGGCATACCACACGCAGTCTGGTAACAGATACAAATTTGGTTAGCTGCAACAGTATTCTAGTATCCTAGGCTGTCAGGTCAGTACGAGTAGTCCGCAAGCCGGGACAGGGAGTCCCTGATTCAACTTCAGTTTGCCCAGGTTTCTGGCCAAAAATGCACATCGTGTGGGCGAACTTTACAAAATTTTTGGCTACATTTTTGCTCTCAAAGTTGCCAGCACATGCAGATACAAATAGCTAGATATAGATACATATACATATATATATTATGAACACGCTTGAAACGCTTTTAATGCATGCTGCGTGGTCTGGATTAACAATTTTGTCTATATATGCATTAAAATTGTTTGAAAATTGCATGTGGTCAGCGTGTTTAGTCCTACGGTCAAGTATATTTACTTTACTTTCACCCATTTCTAGTACTTTTCTGAATTTCGGTTTTTATTGTCGAAGCTTTAAAAAGCTGTACTTTATTATTTGCTGCACTTCACTTGCGTTGTGTAGCTTTATAAATCTAAATTGGAAAACTTTTTCCACCAAACAAAAAATGAGTGCCGAAAGAGAAGAGTTGACTATTTATGATTGTATTTCAGGATTCATTTATTTTTTTGCTTCCCAGCGGCAAACTAAAAAGTTTTATTTGGAGCTTAAAACTAGTCAAAAATCACGGCTGACTTTGAGAAATGAATGCGCATTGAGTTGTGAGTAGCATGAAAAATGCCTTAAAAGCAATCAAAATAAAGTTTAGCTAATCATCATAAGTTGCATGAGAAAATAATTTTACTACTGTTTAGATTGTAATATTTCAATTAAGTTTTTAAAGATTAAAATTTTCCAAAAGTTTAAATAATATTTGAATGTTTATAAGTAGTAGTTGCTTAAGGCCCTATTCTCTTTTAGCAAAAAATTTTTTTCGACTTTTTTTTTTGCATTTATTTATAGCTTTGGTAGTTGTGAATATGCCCTTAAAAGGATTTTTAGAAATTCGAAATACGAGATATGGCCATTTTTATCCAGCAATGTTAATGTTAATGCAAGTGAAGTCAAAACTTAAACCGCGTTTATCTCGAAACCACGTTTTTCGAACTGGCGGCCATGATATCTCCAGTTCAACTGAACCGATTTGGATGAAACAAAGTTTGAATCGACGTAGAATTGTCACCATTCTGGCCCGTAGTAAAATAAAATTTTGCGATTTTTTTTACTATTTTTTTTTACACTAAACTACAAAAAATGGGTCCAAATTTGATTTGTCAATTTCAAGTGGCCGCTCATTTTGTCAAAAAAATCGCAAAATTTTATTTTACTACGGGCCAGAATAACATCTATGCTGATCATAACCCTATATTTTTTTTTCAGACGCTCCGAGGGCCGGAATCTGGCCGCCAGCACCATGTCTTTTTTTGAGGGCCAACTTTGACGGTGCCATCATCTGCGGACATGCTCCTATCGAGGCGAAAAAAATTTTTTATTTTCTTTCATTCATTACTAATTCAATAAAAAAACAAAATTCAAATATCTTTTCAGTGTTTCAAATGAGAATTTTTTCAAAAAAGGTCCAAAAACAGCAAGCTGAAGGAGAATAGGGCCTAATTTAAGGAATGTCGACTTTTGTTTGAGATTGTTGTAGATTTTTAAATCTTGCATGATATTTCCAGCAAAGACAATAAATTTAATTTAGAAAAAATGAGCTTTAAATGGTCATAATATTCTTTTTTTGCATATAATCACTTCAATATTTCTTTTATTTGTTTTTTAATATTTTATTTAATAATATTTAGGATTGCAATCGTTGAATAGAAATTAAAAATAATTTATATATAAGTATAAACTTAAATTTATATTAAGTCTTTACTTTCAGTTTACAAACCATTTGAAATTTTCAATTACCAAAATTGTTGAGAGAATTTGTCTAGCATCTTCAACGAAATTCCTTTCTATATGCCGCATTCTTTGTGACAAACATTTTACCACAAACATTTGCCAATTTCCGTAATTCCCTACACACACACACGCACACACATGCACACCTCGTTGTGTCATTACATTTACATTCGCCGTCATCTTTCGTCAAGTTGCGCATCAATAAAATTTCGTTAGTCACTGGAATTTACGTGGGCTTGGCGACTGCTGATAAGAAACCGAAACACATACACACACACACATACACATACACATACAAAGAGAGAGAGAGAGAAAGAGAGAGAGGGTAAGAGGGAGATAGAGTTACTGACAATTCACCCATTCTCATATTGACATAAGCAAAGCCCTTGCCAGACAGAACACAACACATCAGCTTCACAGAGTAAAAAGGGAGTCAGGGGACAGGTGACAGAGAAAGTAAAAGGGGATGGTGGGGAGGGGGGCTATAAAAACTGCTGTGACACAGGAAAAATGTAACAGAGTTTGAGTTGAATTGGATTTTGGCTTGTGTTGAGCGATATTTGCCCCTTTTTGCATATGCTACAACACGACTGTATGTTTTCTGTATTCCGTCTCTCTGTGCCTGTTGCTGTCGCTCCTCCCCTGCCCCTGCCCCTTCTCCATTTCCTTCTTCTATCCACTTCCTGTCGCTCCGTTTTAATTGTTTTGCAGTTTCAAACGTTGGCCAACGGCGTTAAACCCATTCTCTGTTCTAATCGCAATACTGTCTCACAACATTTTTACTCTGAAAAACATTTGCCAGTTGACACTTTTTTTTTAATGTGCCCCGAGTTGTCGTTGTGGTCCCAACTACATATTGGACACATTGTTTTTATCATTTCCATACACACGACCCGCTCTATCATTTGAGTCCGAGCAGTGTGTACACACATATGTTTGTGGTTTGTGTCGGACCAATATCGAGTGTAATGTGCTATAACCAGGAACCGTATCTCTGTTTTAAGTTTCAAAATAACAATTGACTACATAACCATTATTTTTGAAATTCTATATACAGGAGTGACCAGAAATAACGGAGACAAACATTTTTAACTATAATTTTACTAAACGAGAGAAATTTAGCAAAGCAACAATTAGTAACGATAGAGTGGATCACTAGTAGTAAGATTCTCAGCCGGTTTCGAAATGGTCTCCTCCAGCTGCCATGCACAGGTCCAAACGTGATTTAAAATTGTAGGCCATGGGCCGCAGGTCCTCGGGAGACAGTCGGTTCCATTCCAAGAGCAGCGATTGCATCAGCGCCTCCAAACTTTTGTGAGGCTTAGCACAGGTCCTGGCCTCCAATATCGACCACACGCTGTAGTCCATCGGGTTGAGATCCGGCGAGTAGGGTGGCCATTCAGCAGACGAGATGAAGTCCGGAAAATGGGTTTTGCACCAGTCTTGCGTCATTTTCGCCTTGTGAGCCGGCCAGAGTCCTGTTGAAAAGTCCAGTCCGCATCGCCGAAGTGCAGTTGGGCCCAAGGAATTACCACGGCGTCGAGAATGTCGTGGCGGTACACTTCTTGGTTTCTTTTAACCCCTTGATCCACGAAAACCAGGGGTTTCTTGCCGCTGGCGCAAATGCCGCCCCAGACCATAACGGACTTCGGATTTTGGCGATGTTTGACAATGGCCGACGTACCCGAAGGTTCGGCGGACCAGATCCTGCAGTTTAGTGGTTGTGAGCCTGCTCGACGGTTACCAGCTTCTCATCCGTGAGAAGGACGCGCTCCTATCGCCGACCTGCGGCCCGACGCTTGAGTTGGTGGCATCTTTGCAGTCGCACGCGCTTGTTTTCATCCGTAAGGATCTGAAATTTTTGAGCTTGTACGGCTTGAGTCCAAGGTGCTTCTTCGCCATTTACCAAACAGAATCACGTTTCATTCCGGTCTCACGGGCAATTTTCCTCATGGAGACCCTCGGATTTCGCATCACCCGCTTTCGAATGATTTGACGATTGGTAGAAGTATTGACGGTGCTTTTTTTCCTCTTCCCGGACGATAACCTTCATGGTCAATCTCATTAAAGTGGCGGGTGGCCTTGGACACAGTCTACCTAGGCACCTCGAGCAAACGAACAAATTCACATTTGACGTTTTCTTGATGAAACAGCTCTAAAATTGCACAACGTTTACTTGACATTCTGAAACCACAGGAAAATTTAACAGCAATGGATAAAAATGTTGTGACTAGTACAAAAAAGAATGAAGAATACGATAAAATAACATTTAATTAAATCCGGTAACATACTTTTGCTTACGGACATATTAAAGTGTGTCTCCGTTTTTTCTGGTCACCCTGTAATTGCCTATAAAATAATATTTTCTTTTATCTTTATTTATATATTTAAATTATCATAAGGAATAACATTTATATTTAATTTTTCAAATTAAAGGCAAAAGTAAAAATATTTTTGTACATACAAATATTGTTGACTAAACTTGGGTGTAATCCATCAAACTGTTCAATCATATATGATATATATAGATATATTATTTATTTATAAATTTTTGTTCCTGTGCTTTTTTTGTGATTTTCAGTCCCTGATTATAACAGTTAAAGAATATGAAACAAAGGAACTCAGAGCTTAAATAAATTAACATACACTTAAAATATCGAAGTGATAAATTTTATGAAAATGTAATTGAACATTTTGTGGTAAT
Organism: Drosophila recens; assembly: GCA_037043495.1. Lineage (NCBI taxonomy): Eukaryota > Metazoa > Arthropoda > Insecta > Diptera > Drosophilidae > Drosophila > Drosophila recens. The sequence continues at coordinate 17,521 of JBAMBJ010002046.1, forward strand.
CAGAGAATGTACACTGTCTGCAATGAGTATTCGCCAGCATATGTATGCGGTTAAGTGAGGCAGATGAGATAAGGGTACACGAAAATAAAAATTATCAACGGAAGTGCAGAATGTTTGTCTTCCTTGTGTAGTCGTATGTCACCCACAGCAAATGCTCATACAATAGAAGAGGCAACGGGTTGCCAGGGTTGTCAGCATGTTGCAGTTGCCTTTAGTGTTACGATATGTAGGCTTTGTAGTAACAACAACTCTGGGTAGATTTTTAATCCACTCCTCGCCTGCTGGCACTAAAAATGCTCGTAAGTTGCGGCTAATCCATGTGGAAGCCGCTGCCAGGGTTGCCAGGCCATTGTTAAGGTCAACAACAACTCATTTTGAAAAGAGCCGCCTGGACTTTTATGTTTGACATGTCGTTCTGTACGTACGTGTATATTTTGATGGGATTTTCTGTTGTATGTGCTTGCTTAATATTTATACAAGGGTTTTATGGGGTTTACCCTTACCGTATACCTTTCTTTCTCTTACCCATCCCTTACATCCTTTTTTTCCCCCATCATCCCTATCCTACTCGTTGTCGTCATCGCAACACACTGCAAATATTTATTTTATTTCTTTGGGGTGCAACATATCAAAAAGAGATTGCGACGCTGCCTCCTAGTCGGAAAATGTGAAATATGCTTGGCTACAGAACAGGGATATAATATGACAAGCATTGCAGTCGACTGCAATATGAAAATTTAATTGAAAACAGTGCACGAAAAGCGGTAGGTAATAAAAGAAACTACAAAAACAAAGCCACTTTGCGAAATCGAAGTAGAAAGGTTGAAGATAAAAAAGAGACTTTTTTCTTAGTTATTCACGTTTCAATAAAAATACAAGTTTTTCGCTTAAAGAAGCGCGGCAAAAAGTAATTTTCTATGGGTTTTGAAGGCTGTACTACATCTAGTTAAACTCATGTATTTTCTTTTAGATGCCACCTCTAAAAACCAAATAAATAAAAGTGCTTTTATACAGTTTACAAATATTCCATCTATTCCACTTTCTTTGGATCCAATTTCTACCATTTTTGTTTTTCTGCAATCCATAATTTTATTGCCAATTGTTTTATTCTCCATTTAGTTCTACTCTTCATATATAATTCCACTGCTTTATTCTCAATGTACTTATTTTCACTCATTTTCCCTTGATAAACATATTCATGTAATAATAAATGGCAATTTCATTAGGGGTTTTACGACACATTTCATAATGGATCGCACATTTAAAATTCATTGTTAATTGAACGACGGATAATACGATAAATCAAAGAAATTGATGCAATTTGTTAGCAACAACGAAATGAATTGATTATAATCTATTATTCAGCGATTTTTGCCATTTGCTTGATCAACTTTTACGCATGATTTACAGAGCGTATAATTTCAATGAAATTAATTTCATAATGCATTATTGAAAAGCAACTGCAGCGTCGTCAACAAATGAACAACACAAATATTTGCAGTCCCGAGGCAGACAACGAGGCGTATGAGCAATGTGAATGAATACGAGTATGACAATGTCATGCCACTACGCGGCAAGTCCCTTAATCAATTAATACAATATATCTATGAATGGGTGTGTCAAGAGTGTGTGTTTGTGTGTGTATATAAGAGTATATGTGTGTGTGAGAGGCTTTTGTCATTAAATGGAACGAAATGTGCGATGCCCTGACATTGAACAAAGGCAAGTGAACAAGTGAGTAAAAAGGGCACTCGTTGAATGAACTGAATGGGGAACTCAAAAGAGTTGACAACTCTGAATGTGCTGCGTGCGTCATTTAATGCGCACATTGTATGCACGAAAGCAGAGGCGCATAAAACAGGGGGGCAATAAAGAGATCTGAACATTTTTGTAATTAATTTATGTCACAGTTTGAAACTGCAAAAACAAACAATGCAGCACAGCAAACACAATCAACAATCAACTATCAACAAGCAGCCAGCAAACTAACTAAATCAACTTCTAACTTTGACAAACCCCCCACCACACCCCTCTCTCTCTCTCTCTCTCTGTGTCATTCTCCCATCTCTGCTCGCTTGACAAATCATAGAAATCAATTTTGCTGTGAATTTAGTTGTCGTATTTGCCTTTAATACCCTGCATTATTAAAACAGTGCAAATGGGGTATCATTACATTCAAATTGTTCAGCCTAAAATTCTTACAAATCAGAAGTTTTTTTTAAAATTTTAATTAAATTAATTTTTTGTCTAAATATTCTTAAAATTTAATGGCAATCGCATAATAAACAAACTAAACAATACTAAAAATATAGAAGGAGTATTTGTAAGTTGAACAATCTTTTATTTAAGCACATTTGTTATGCAAGCATCGAGGACACAATCGACAATTTTAGAGTGTGATGGAAAATGTTTGAGTTATGAGCATAGACTTTCATCAATTTGTGACTTGGTGTTGGCCCTCTGGGTCGGTGGGACACTTGCTGATACAACAAACTGTGTTGTAGAGTGTGTGTTGGGGCCCTCAATGAAATATTTATACGTGCTCTATTCGTAAATTTTACCAATCTCATTTATATACAAGCGATTTGGAAGCAATAAATCGCATCACCACGATAAAAGCAATTACAGCCATTTGTTTACCCGTATTAGTGTCATAGCAATAAATGTTACAACTCTCATCAATTTGATACTAGTTTCAATTTAATTGCGTATATGCGTATTGAATATGTATGATTTAGACTAAAATCCTTTTTATCATAATATAGTTACATTTTAACTGACAGATATTTCTATACTAATTTTAAATCTATTTACTGGAAATGTCTAATGCTATTTATGTGCAAGCTACATAGAATTCTAAATACAGTCATTTTCTACGGTACTCGTAATAGTGAGCAGGAAATTTTTATGAATAAATATTTATCCTAAGAATAAACATAGATAATATTGCATTATTTTAAAGAAATAATAAAAATCTAAAAGTACTTAAGTATGTTTATAAAAAGTACTCTTCCACTTTTTCTACCTCAAGACTTATCGTCACACTTTTCCTTAGGCCTAATTTGCCCGGCTTTTACCACGAACCAAGTGATTGTTGGCCATTTTTATGCCCTCTGCTAATTGGGCACTAGGTGATGCTCATTAAAGGCCCTAAACATTTTGGCAGCTCAAGTGCTTAACTTGAGCGTTTAGAGAACGTAAAAATACGCCAAATTATGGCCATCATTTTCGGCCGTGCAAATAAGTATGCTACAATCAAGTGTCAGCTTAACGGTAACTACCGAAGGGTGAGCATCGAGGTCAATTTGGGAATGAGAAGAGGGTGGTCAAAAGTGCTGCGTATTGAAAAGTTTATGCGTCTGGCAGCAAACGTCAATTATTTATAGAGTTCACACAATGTCAATGCCAAGGCCATGTTAAGTATACGCCCTGTGTAACAAGCAACAAACAATGACAGGCGACTTTTACTGGCCACAGCTGTTAATTGTCCAGTTGTTCAATAGTCCAACTGTTTAGTTGTCCATTTGATTATGAATTCCCGCCTCGTATGCTTTCTAAACATATAGACGCATCCCATACGTGTAATCGTACTTGCGTCAATTCATTCTCGCTCTCATAATATGAAATGTCAGCTCAAATGACAGCTGTCATTTCACTTCACTTCGCTTCCATTCAATTCCAAGCACCTACACACATGAGTTTGTATGTATATAACGCTTTTATTGTTGCCGAAAGCCTGAAATATCCTGTGACAATTTCAATAACCTGCACGTGGCGCAACATTTGACAATTGAAAAACTAGATGCGACATGCGATTAAGTACGTATACTTGATATTCAGATGCATACTATATAGGAGAGCCATTTTAGAAAGGTCTTTGAGTGTAAAGTATAGTTTCAGCTAAGCCTATTCTATTTAATACTTAATATATTTAAAATTGAATATTTTCAAATTTTATACATATGTATTTGCGAAACATACTTCAGAGCTTTTGAAATTACAATAAGTCTAAATTTGTATATCTAATATGAGAGTTTCTAATTTTTAATTTTTATTAATAATTTTTCTATGTTCGATTTATATTGGAAACCCGCAAAAGTTAGAAAATACTTTATCATCAATCAATCAATGAATTAAATACTTTCAAAATCGATAAATTAATTTCTAAAACAGATAAATTCAACAGTTTATTATAAATAATACCTTAAAAACTAATTTTTGAATGGAGATAAATTAAACAAGTTATAGTTAATATCTCACACAAAAAAGATAAAGATATGTGTATATCACGCTTGAAACAAAGTCCAAAACTTGCGCCATAAAGTATGGTCTATTCTTCTATATATAGTTCATATAGATAGACAAAGCAAGCCCATTTGTCAAGAGCTATAAAGAGAAAGCTGTTGGTGGTTTCATAGTCAAATTTAATAGCTTGACAAATTTAGCATGCAATTCCTTTTGCCTTTCGTTGAATCCTTTTCGCACCGTCAGCAGCACTGACCCACTTTGTGTATAAGTGTATGTGTGTGTGTGTGTGTTCTCGACTAATCTGTGAATTTGTTTCGGTTTAAATTTAAATAATAGTTTTTTCTGTTTTTCTGTTTTTAGCTCGACTTTAAGCAGCTGTGATAAATGTGCGCTGTTCCATTTTCTTTTTTGCGCAACACTTTTTGAGTTTCATTTGTAGATTTTGCCTGCAGGCCACGTTGGCAATCCTCGCTTACAAAGCCTGTTGCCAGCTTTGAGACCATTTAAATTAGTTGGCCATGTTTTAAAAGCTTTAACGCATCATTTTGCAGGATTTGTCGTGACGTCGTTGGCGTTGCTTGTTGAACGCTGCTTAGCAGCAAAAGGAGTTCACAAGGATGCCAAGAAAGATGGCTGCTGGCATCTAATTCAGAGTGCATAATCCGCTTAGCGTGGCAGCAACAAACAACAAAGGCTAGAGAACAGACCCGTAATGTCCTTTGGGCACGGACAACAGAGCTACAGCTTCATTTATCACCTACAGGAATTGCATTTGTGTCGCTTTTCATGGTAGAAAATTTCACTTCAATTTAACTTAGCAACTATTAATTTTCCATTAACTTGTGACGCCCGCCAGCTTGGGCATCCAACAAAATGTCAATCAAATATATATTTTCAGCTTGTCATAACAATGTTGTGGATGCCACATCGCATCCAAGTTATGACTCCTCTTGCATAAATGTATGAAAATGGCTTTGCCCTGTGCGAAAATGTATTATTTTTCCGCCCATTTCATCCCCCGTCTCGGTCAGCTGGACGATCAATGTTCGCTTTTCAACAGCTTCCCCTCCTTCGACTTGTCATTAAAACTGTCAAAGTAAGGAAAAACTGAAAAATATCCAAGTGACACTTGCAGCTGTTTCCTCAACGTCTCTCGACGAGTCAAGCACTTTTCTGCTCAGCTGCAAATGTCCTTCAATAGTTTTCAATGGAAACTTATGTCTTTAATCTTCATTATGTCATCATTTCATATTATTTTCTTTCACAAAATGTGATATTCATTATTCATCGGAAAAAACATCTTTTTAAATGTAATTCGATACATATTTTCAATGCGTTTCTTAAATATATTCCCATGCTCGTAAAAATAAATAAATCTCTGCTTTTATGTAAATCACAATGCGGATAATGGAAAAAGTTTTCCATTAGACTTTGTATTTTTAATAGGTTAAAATATTTGCAATACCTTTTGCTGTTAAATAAGCCCAACGTTTTTCACTATAACTAACAACGCATTACTCAATTTTTTATTTATTCGCGCGCTTTTAGGTATGCAACCAATTTTTTCGCCAAATTCCTTAAAATTGTCAATACGCAGGGAGTAAAAAGCTCAAAATAAAATTAGTTTCAGCTGCCAAAAAAGAGAAATAAAACATAAAAAGAAAGAACAACGCATATATTCGGTTTCTGTCAACAACAACAAAAAAATATGCCACAAAAGCGAAAGGTGACAAACAAATAAAAAAGGTTGAATCTGGAGCAGCTCGACTGCAAAATATTCTGTATTTGTTTAAATAATCAAATTATTTGAGTATATTCAACAAAGTTAATAAAACATCGGTGATAGCATGTATAAAATAAAATGAAATTGATTTAATAAAAATGTGCATACAACTTTAGAAACAATTTCTATAGCATATTTTTTGGCGCAGCTTTAAATTTAAAGATAAGTTTAATAATAGAGCTAAGAGTTAAATGTAGAATTTAAAATAAATCAAAAAATTTGAGATCAATTTAAATACAAAATTTATTTGTGAATTTAATTAAAAATTTTATTAACATAAAAATTTAATTTTAGAAGTTTTGACCAAAATTGCATCAAAAGAAACTAATCTAAAAGTAATCAAATTTTAATATCAGAGAAAGAAATTAAATTTATATCAGTAATAATTTTAAATATTTAAAAACAAACATTTTCCGATCTATTTCTTTGCTACTAAACACTTAAGACCGTTATTTTCTTTTTTTTTAATTTTTTTTTATGAATGAGATAAAATTTACCATAAATTAAATTATTTTTATCCCAGATATTATTAAAAACATTTCTTGAAAAGCATATACTACTTTAAAAAAAAAGACTCACGTGGTATAGAGAAAGGCGCAACAAAGAAATGGGAAAAGTCAAGGGAGAAAAAATCTAAGGAGTTGGAGGCTCATAACCGTCGTGTCCCGCGGGTTCTTTTAGCACAGATTTGCCACTATTGTTGTAGCAATGTTGTTGTTATTACTATTGTTGTTGTCACTGTTGTTGTTTGTTGTATGTTGTTGTATGGTTGCCAGCTCTTTGGCACATCGTTATATGAGCTTCATCCACTCCTTTTTCAGCTTTTCTCTTGTTGCTGCTGCTCCTGTTACATTTGAATTGACAATTTTTGCATGCTTACAAGCCAACGGCAAAAGCAAAAGGCAGCAGCAAAAGGCAGGAGCAAAGTCACTGGCACAGCCACAACTCCAGGCCATGGCTTAGTCCCATTTCTGGGGCTTCCTTTATCATTGGAGCACAAACGGAAGTTTTTGCTTTTTTCGGCTGCTCCTCATCCTGCATCTGTTTCAGCTGCGACTCCTGTGCAATGTTGTCAGCTCGTTGGGCGCACTTCCTGTTGATTGTATTGTTTATGATGACTCATAGAGAGCAGTTTATACTCATCTACTCGAAAAACTATCGAACCAAGGCAACTCCATGAGTCACATTGCAATCCACTTGCTGTCTCACTGCGTTGTCATAACTGTCATTTGCAAGTGGCAGCTGTGGCTGCCTCTCTTCTTCTCTCTTTCCTTCTCTCTCTATCTCCCTCTCTTCGATTCCAACTGCATTTAAAATTCAATGTTGTTTATTTCTTTGCTTCTCACATTATGATTATTGTTATAGTAATTAAGTCGACATTACGCATACGCCATGTTGCAGTCAGAAACGCATTTATAGCATACGTTACAGCGTCAACTGGCAGTACAGTCTGCACATTCCATGACTACGCTCCCCCTTTTGCTCTCAATGGTTGAGGAGTTGCCCTCATGCCGTTGCTTTGAACTTTGATTTAATACAAAATTTTCTGAAAATTGTTTGCCTACGTTTTTCCCCCTTTTCATCTACTTCACCCAGCGCACATCAAATAGGTAAACCAAAGAGGGTATTTTAAATTTATTCAAAAGGTATGCTCAGACACAAGGGACGTTAAATTCAGCTGTAAACATATCGATTACAATTATTTCGATAGTTTTACTATCGCTTAACATTAGATGATGCTTGGTACCTGAAGACTTACAAATTGTCTAATCTATTCATAAAATAATCGAAAGCAGAAAAATTATATTTCCTTATTTTAGACTAATTTCTTTCATATTAAACCATCTCATCTGTTACATTTCTCTTAATTTAAGACCTGTCTTAAGGATATTTGCTTGTCAATCACTCTTAAAGTATTATCTATTTTTCCATACTTTATCTAAATACAATTTATCACAAAATTCGACTTGAGGATATCTAGGATATCTACCTGTCAATCAACTCTCAACTGACACATTTTGGTTTCTTTTTTTTTTGTCTGGCTTTGTGCACAGTTTTTAGACAACTTTTTGAGGGTTTGGTTTGGGGGATGAATGACTTCGGGCTGGCGTTTTATTTTCTTGTTATTGTTGTAGCCGACATTTAGTGGCTTTTGTGCTCTTTACGTTTGGAATTTTGCACGCAATTAATTCAATTTGTTAAATTTTGTACTCAAACTTTTTGGGGGCTGCACAAAAATTTGCGGCATTTTTGGTTGAACTAAAAATGTTATTAAAAGTTAACAGTAGGTACACTATTTAGCATAGTTGACAAAGAGATTTGGGTGAAAATATTTTAAGCACATCACATTTATTTTTACAAAACGCAATAGAGACAAAAATAAATACGATAAATAAACCAGAATAACAGATAAGCAACAGATATCAAATTATTAAATAGTTTTGGCTGAAGTGTAAATCAAAATAAATGCGCAGCAAATTTGTAAAGCGAATCAAAAGCAAAGTGAAAAGCGCCGGAAAGCTTTCTGATTGTTTCGGGCTCATGCGGGATTTGCCAGCACAGAAGGATTTATGTATATCCTTATGGGGAGTCCGCTTGTGCGAAAGCAAAAGGCAACATTATAATAAGCCGTGAATAAAATGCAAATTTTAACGCCAAAATTTTGCGACAACAATTGCAGCACACGCTGCGGCACGAGGTGCATGTGGATAGACAGAGGAAACTACGTACAACATGAAATAGTGAAACAAACTTTTGTTCAACGCCTGCAGGATGCGAGTTTCTCGAACCAGTTAACAGTTTGGCCAACTGTCGCGGGTGTTCGCTTCCCTGACAGTTTTTTACGGCCAATTAAAAGTGCAAATTATATTTGTTAAAGTTAAATACAAATAAAAGTAGTAAATAAATATCTAGCAGAAGTTTTATAGTTTTAAAAAAGTTAATGTATAAGTTAAATTCGGCTTTAGAGTTAAAGCGAAAACAATGTAGGGAATGCAGATAAAGATAATTGATGAATTTATAAATGACAGAATAGTATACATAGAAAAAAAAAAAAAATTATAGAATTATAGGTTTATAGAAGTCTGTGTGCCAATCTTAGTTGCTGTTGATGCTGATCAAGAATATATATATATTATAGGGTCGGAGATACTTCCTTCATCCTGTTACATACATTTCAACGAATGCAATATATAGTACCTTTTTACTTATTTTTATTTATATTTATACATTTTGATTTACATTTAATATAGCTTAACTTAACTTAACTACCGAAACTTAAAGAATACAATTTTAAGTCCATTCAAAATGTATTCGATATGAAAATTTAAATTTTATACACTACATTAATTCGGTATTTACTTAAATTTAAATGATGCTGCATTCCTGAATTTTCCTGCATTTTCGCACTATGCAAATGATATGGTAAGCGAATACGAGGAACGTGTACAATTTTCGCTTCCTCGCTCCTCGTTCAATCTTCATTAGCGGCAACACGTAGCCGAGGTACAACGTATAATAATGCTCTTTGTATGATGATATAATAATAATAATAAATGCGCTTAAATGCAGGTCCTTTTATGTCCGTGTCCGTGTACGGGTTCGTGTAAACCCGTAAGCCTGGTTGCCAGGCCAGAATGATAAATTTTCTTAGCCGTGTTATAAATTCATGTTGCACAAAGCGTTTGCTGCATATATTTTGCATGTCACAAATCCACACAAAACAAAAGCGACCAAGCGGCCAGGCAACAGAGCGACAGGCACGCCTACCAACGCCTATGCCAGCGCCACAAAAGGATCACCCCCATCAAAGGGGGTACCCCTCCTCCCCACCACTACTTGCTGTTGTTTTTGCATTGTGTTTACAAAAATAAGCAAAAGAGAACTGAAGAGTTAAGGGGAAAGAGAACGTTGAACGGCCATTTGGCCCCAAATAAAGCTCAGCACGTTGCACGTCACACGTTGCACGTTGCTTGTTGCATGGGGCGTATGCGCGTTATATGGTTAGTGGCAGCTGCAAGTTGCCAACACTGCATGCATGCAACCAGAACAACAACAACGAGGACAACGTAAGCCAAATGTAGGTTAGATTGCACCGGTTCAACCGACTCTCTTGTCCATAATGAGCCGCACTTGATGTGAGCCGCATTTGAGCCGGCCCAGGTCATAAATTAATTGGTTGCCACACACACACACAGAGACACATACACTGTAAGCTGAATGAGAACAGGGACAAGGTGGGCAATTGTGCTGTGGCAAAGTGTATTTTAAGTAGCCCTATAAATACGAAGAGCGATGCACAGAAGACAGGGGAACTAGGAAATCCCAGATGCAATTATGATATACTTTTCAGATCAGCAAAAGCGGAATTTTAAAAAGATGATTGCAAAGGAAGGTTCTTCATTCTTTAATAAATTTAAAAACAAGAACTTAAATCTTTAACTTACAACTTAGCCATCAGGATAAGAGTGATTAAAATCAATCTATCGTTTATAATCGATTCTCTTAGTTGTCATAAAGCTCTTAAAAGCTACAATCAAAAAGCTACAACAAAATACTACTGACAATCTGACTAATTTGAGAAGTCGAGTTCCTCGGTCTACGATCGAGATGAAATTGCGTTGTTTCTAGCTGAAAGTACGATAAGGAAATGCATTGACAACAATCTGATATTTATATATTTATATTTTTATATTTGAAGACAAATAAAATATATATGTTAAATATAAGTAGTAACATATATTCTTTGTGTTTCCCCAAGATAACAAAAAGCGCTTTGCATTAAATCTACTGACTGTCGAGTTCGGAGCATCAGTAGAAGTTGAGCTGCCTGAGACTAAAGAAAACATATTCGTAATGAAGCTTAAAGTGGCGCTACTTTTGGTATTAGCTTCTCTAGCCTTGGCATTGGGTGAGTTGAAAAGATCAAATAACTGTTAAAAAGCAAAAACTACAGTGTATTTTATAGGTCATAGGATGCCAGATTGTCCACATGATAGTAAATGCTGGAGGGATTATGAAAGCGGCAAAGTTAGGTACTGATTTCAAAGGAAATTCACAATTGTTTTGAGTTCAATAATTTCATACTAAAATTGAGTAAATAAACAAAAAGTTTTTAAGCATTAAATTAATTTAACAAATCAAATGGAAAAAAATTAAGTGGACCACTAAAATCAATAAATGTACTCGATTACTAAAACTTAATTCAAACAACCGATTCTCTTAGTTTTTATAAAGCTCTAATAAGCTTTAGTCAATGTGATAATTATTTAATTAAACTATTAAAACTCGAAAACAATTTTAATAATCGTAGCACAATACCACTGACAATCTGACTAATTTGATAAGTCTAGTACCTCAGTCTACGAACGAGATGAAATTGCGTTGTTTTCAGCTGAAAGTACGATAAGGAAATGCATTGACAACAATCTGAAATTTATATATTTATACATATTTTTATATTTTATATATGTTGTAGACAAATAAATATAAAATAAAAGTTAAATATAGCTAGTATATTCTTGGTGTTTCCCGGCGATAACAAAAAATGCGCTCTATGTTTTTGCATTTAATCTGGTATTTGTCGAAATCAGAGCATCAGTTTAAGTCGAGCTGCCTGAGACTAAAGAAAACATATTCGTAATGAGGATTAAAACGGCGATACTTTTGATATTAGCTTCCATTGCCTTGGCAACGGGTGAGTTTAAAAGTGATTACAACTCGGAAAAGTGGAAAATCTAAAGTTTATTTCACATAGGCTTTGTGGCGCCAAATTGTCCGCATTGGTCTAAATGCTGGAAGGATTATAAAAGCGGCAGGATAACATATTGATTTCAATTAATATTCACAATTGTTTTTAATTTAATAATTTTTAGTTATAGTTGAGTAAATGTAGTCGTGTTATAAATAAACAATTTTAGTTTTAACATTAAATGAAACTATGAAATCTAATAGAAATCAAATGGAAACACAATTCGAGGGGCATTTAAACCTTTTTTCCATTAGGCTTATGTGCTTAATTAAGCGTTAAGACTATTAGGGCCAAATACATACTCGTATTGGGAACATTCATCAGCTCTGCAGTCCAAACAAATTTTCGCAATGAAAATCCAATGAAATAAAGCTTAATGCAAAAATAAATTTACTACCGCTAATTGCACGCAGAGACCGACAACACAAACATATATATACACACATACGCACACATATTTTTTCCCCTTGAATTTTCCTGCATGTCAGCTGGGTAATCCCCCGTGCTGAGCTTTTCTGTATTTTTTTGGACCCTTCTCGTAAGTCTCAGCACGCAATGCGAAATAAGCTGCATTGAGATTGACAAGCTTGTCAAAAGATTTTTACCCGGTTGTCAGAGTCGAAAATAATAATATCCCCTGTTCCACGAATTTCAGTTCCATTCTGACCACTAGGTGGCGACACACACAAATGCATACATATCTACCCACATAAAACACGTGACACAATTAGCTGTAACATTTGTAAAATTGTGAGCTTTTAACGCATTTTAAAATAAACTCGTACAACGTCTTTGATTGACATGGGTATGACGCATTATTTATTGACCCGATTGGGCTATACGTATACTTAATGTACACTACTCTGATAGCTGTTTGGATAGGTAAATAAAATATTCGTATTTATTTAAAGACCAGGTGTGGAAGTCTCGCTATTAACTCTACTCCATTAGTTATTCGAATACCCCAAGAAATTGAGTATTTATATGTACGTACGTTCTTTTATTGATTTTCCATGCCCTTTTGGTCTATATGTAGTTGAGAGACAACACTGAGAGAAACAAACTGTTAGCATTAAGCAGGGGCCATATCAGTTTTTTCAAAAAAATTAAAGAAAAACTCTTGTTTCGATCAAAAAAATATATATATTATGCTTTTATAATCCTTTTAGAAAATTTATTTAAAGTATTTTACAGATGGATTTATACTGTAATATCAAAAGTAATCCTTTTGGAATAACTAGGAAATTAAGTTAAATATATTGTCAGCAAATAAGATATAAAATTTAACAAATAATTGTAGATAACGTATTCAGTCTTCCCCTAAAGATAGTTATTGTCAATCGTATTTTTTATTTTCTGAGCGACAGGCAATACGTTAAGTCTACTTAAGAGATAAGCCAACTGATAGACAACTGATGAGAAACTGACTGGTCAGAAGACTCCTTACCACACACACACACACTTTTCACACGGAAAACACAAAGGACGACACTTGGCTTATCTTGGAAAGTCAGGAATTCATTTTAAGTAGACATCATTACGCCCGACCCGCAAATGACTTTGACAACAACATAAATCCATTAACATCAGCGCATTAAAAGCGACAGAAGAGGGGGAGAGGGAGAGAAAAGCACACTCTGTCGTTGAATTTTCCAGCGAATGAAGTTTTGTTTGTTTCTACCTATTTAAACAATTGCATGACAATGGAAATTATATTTGAACTCTTGGCTTTAAGACTCGGATTTGTCCAGGTGAACCGTAAGCTGTTACAAATGTTTGAATCTTCCTTTGTTCTCTTATCGATTTTTGCTTCTCTCTTCTTTCGTTTTTTTTTTTTTTTTGTTTTTGTGGCTGTCCCTTGTTGGAACGTTGGCGGTTTCGGTTCTTTGTTTTGCTTTGTTGTCATTTCTCGGTGGCGCTGGCATTTGCTTTTATCTTTCAATTTGGTTAAATAAGTACATATTTTAGGGGGCATTGCTGAGATTTTTCAACATTGCATTTTTACATGGTCATAATAAATTTTAGAATTAATCAGCCAAAATAACCAAGTGACTAGTGAAGGATTTAAATTACCGAACAACAATATGTTGATGTAATCGAAAATCACTGTGCCAGATTTGTCCGTTAAAGCAGGATAGATTTTAATCAATACAAATTTAAACAGATAAAATTAAACAAATATGCTTGTGGTTTTTAGGAAACTTTTGCTTTGCATTTAAATTTATAATTAAAATTAATTTTTTTAATTTAAGTTTTTTTTTCATTTTATTTTACTTTTTCAAATCTGTCCTTTTTTAACGGATAAATACTGGCAGACCTGCCTAAAATAGTCTACAAAATGGCGGCTCGATCATTTGATCACTTAACCGATTAACGGATGTAATTAATTATGTTATCGATTGCATTTGTTGACTTACCTCGATAACACTGTCACTGCCCAGTCCGCAGATCTTGTTCTTCTTGTTGTACAGCTGCTCCAACTGCTGCTTGCGCTGTTTGCGCTGCTTACGTGGGGCTAAACGCAGTCCGCCGCCCCCTTTGCCACCGCCCACAACCTGCGATGCAATGACAATTTCGTCGTCTTCGTCGTCGTCGTCGCCGTCTTCGCCGCCGCCGCCAGCGTTATCGTCGTCGTCGTTAAGTACTAAACCAGCAGGTGGCGTGCCACTCAAATTGCATTCATCGACATCGATATCGGCCGCTGTGTCCGGCAGCAAATCCAAATCACTTTGAAAGCTCAAATCCAAATCTTGGGGTAATTTTGCATACTTTTGATGATTTTTCATTTTTCTAGCTTATTTGTAGCCCCTTTGCAGCGTTGCATGCATGAGTCATGCCATGTGCGTAGACGTCCTCTGGATAATGAGCACTGACTGTTTATCGAGAATTAATCGCCTTGATTTTGTTTCTGTTGCAATTCGCGCCTCCCTGAACAACAACAACAAGCGCACACACACTCACACAATTGTGCATAAACATGTAACGTGAACCAAAACAAAAATGAGCACAATCGATTTTTCCGTTCGTTTCGCTGCTCTTTGTTTTTTTTGGCCCACTCTCTCCCTCACTGCGAGCGATAATAATAATAACAACAGCAACAACAACAGGTTCTTGTTTTAGCTGCACTTTCAATGCAACAAATTGGGCGCAACTCGTTGACTCCTGACTCCGATTGAATCGTCCTGCTGCTTTTGTAGGTGCCGCTATTTATTGGCAGCACCCTTTTACGTCTCTGCCACGTAATTAACACAAACAAACACGCCGCACATGAAATTGCAATTGCAATTGCACTTCACACACACACTCACACTTCCACGCAAACTTTGCTTGCTTGCGAGTTGGCGATAAATATTCGATACGCTTCTTATATTTGTTCTTGTTCTGTTTCCAATTAGAGAGTTTTATGCGCTTCTTCGACTTTGATTTCCATTTGTTTTTCCACCGCAAAAGACGTCTGCACGCCAACAGAATCGCATCGCGTATAAAACAGAACGCCAATGCCGTGCCGCTTCCCCTGTGTGACGGTGGGGCTGTATGTAGGGGCTGATTGGACACAAGAGGTATCGAAACAATGTTATCGCAGCGCGGACTATCGATATGAATGTATCTGGCAGCACTGTTTATCAGAGTAGATAAAATAGCAAGTAGCTTTTGTCACGCACCAATAAGCTTTGCGCGGCAAAACGACATTTTGAATCTGAAGCTAAAACTAAGGGCGCACTTACACTAGTTGACAAGCTGGTCAATGTCATCTCAGTAGGCTGTGCTTTTATCCAGTCAACACATTTTTGCCTAGAGTTGACCACCGTTTACACTGGAGTTGACCAAGGTGGATTTATACCTGGTGATGTATTCGCTCGACGTGCCCTCTTTTTCGGAGCGGAAATGTCATTACGAAAGCAAACATCGTAGTAAGCGGTTGTATTAAATTCTCTAAAAAATGTCCCGTGTGTAAAAAATGCATATGTCGCTCGAACTCAAGTCGTTTGGTTTGTGTTTCAAGAGATATGAAAAAAAAAACAAATAAATGCAACAGGAACTGTGGGAGCATGCATTGGTGAGCAGCTTCCACAAAGAGAGCAACAGGGATAACAGCGTCGATGCTGACGGCTAACAGGAGCTTAACAGATCTCCATAATCACAATTAATTAATTGGTTACCTACGGGTCATTACAGGATCAACAAGACAAACATGCCATTGCATTTTACAGTCGAACTTCCCTAACTCGAATCACCATTATCCACGAAAAAAGTTCGAGTTAGGGAAGACTTCGAGTTAGGGAAGTAGAATTGTATGAGATTTGCCTAGTATTGCCACTCGATTTTGTTCGAGTTAGAGAGACTTCGAGTTAGGGAAGTTCGAGTTAGGGAAGTTCGACTGTATTTTGATTTTGTATATTGCACATCGCACAAAACGAAAATAAGTGAAGAGTATAGAAAAGCAAACAAAACAATTTTTCTATATATCTATCTCTGTCATCTCTCTCACGTCAGACTCTGTTTGACAGATTCGCCCCGAGAGAGAGCGAATACATCACCTTCTTATTAATCCACCTTGGAGTTGACTAAGTTGACATCAAAATAGTCAGCCTACTGAGATAAAATTGACCAGCTTGTCAACTAGTGTAAATGCACCATAAATTATGTTTTAATAAAATAAGCAGAATGTTTTTAGTTGTATTTAAAGATTTGTTTTTTGTTCAGTTGATTTATTCAAAAGCAGTTTGTTTAAATCGATGTTTGTTTTTGTTGTCGATTTAGTCCCTTTATAGTTAATATCATAGAGATTCCATACACAGTTCAATATTTTCATTTACCTTTTTTTTCTCGAAATTTATGAATATTCTTAGATATGAAATTAGCTCGATTAAAAATAAATTCTTAAAAAGGAAAAGCATCATTGTAGCTACCACAAAGTGTACTTTCTGTTTGTTGTTCTTGTTGTTGTTGTTTGCTAATAAATTGTTGAAGCTTCACAGGACAAAAGCGTCGTCGAATCGATTGAATTGAATATTAAAAATGTTTTAATTTAGCTATAAAATTGTGTAAATATATAAATATAAATACTGTTTGCTTACAATATATGTAACGCGTACACACGCGAAGTTTGTCAAATTGTTGAAAATAAATTATGACATTGTTTATATTAATATTAATGTTCTTCCTCCCCATTTTCTGTTAGCTTGTGTACAAATAAATATAGTTATAAGTTTGCGGCAATAAAATGCTTTAAGTACATACATTTGTTTCGTTTTGCTTTTTCTTAGTTTTTGTTTATAATTGGCTTAACTGTTTAGTGTAATGAAATTAAATTAATTACTGGCAACATTCTGGAGATGCTTTGCGTTTCATAGAAAAATGTTTGTCGTGTTGTTTTTGCGCATGCGCCATGGATTAAGCACTGAAAAGCAGTTTTGTGTCATGAAAATGATTGGTAAATAGTGAAATTTTATGGGAAGTGATGGGTTTAAATATAATTTCAAGTATTTTAGGATGCCGCAAATAACTTTAAAAGTTATTTGACGTTTTTTGAAAGAGCAGCGCATGCGCCTTGTCTAAACGAATCGCTTAACTTAAACTTAGGCCTAAACAATTTCACCCCATCTTAAAGTTTATAATCGACTTTTGTAAAAAATAAACATGGCAAGCGCTTAGGCATAATCTTAAATTAATATATCGTCTAAAATAGCTTAAAAGTCAACTATTGCTGGTGTTGTTGTTGTTGCTGTTGCTGCTGTAGCTGCTGTTGTTGCTGCTCCTGTAATTGCTGCAGCAATTGTTGCTTCGTTTCGGCTTTCACAGTTTTATAGCGATCCTTCTCCTCGGTGTTCTCGGGCGGCTCACACTCAAAGGATGCCATCGCGAGTGTGTTCTCATTGAGCACCGCATTGTGCTGCAGGTAGGCAATAACATTCGGCAATTTATCAAACGGACAGCAGACCTTCTTCCATTCATTGAACTCCATCACTTGTTTGGCGAGTTGTGAGCATTTCTCAAAGTTGATATGATTGTTTGGCAAACTAAATAGAATAAATGCAATTAATACAAATTTAAATTGATTTGTTTTTGAATTACTCACCGATTCGAGCAGCCTTCGTTTAGAAAATACAAGTCCTTAACAAATAAACTAAAAAATGGAATGATTATGCGTTCGCGTTCCTCTGTGGCGCCCTCGGAGCGCCACATGGCAGCTTTAAGCGTCGAGCGATAACTATTAAAATTCGATGTTGGATCCATTTGATGTTCCAGCACAGAAAATTTTGCCGATTGCACTTTAGACCACTATTAGAGAAATAAATAAATTATTAGTTGTACAAATATTTATTTATTTAAACATATATAGTTTACCGTCTTTTTTAGCCTGCCAATGGGCGCCAGGTTTAGACCAGCTATTATGGCCATCAGACTATTGAAATTGCCAATGTTGAAGCATTCGCGTGCCGTTTCAATCCAATATTCAATAATGCGCACACGCTGTTTCTTTTTGGGATACTGCAAAGAGAGAGAGAGAGAGGGAAAATGTTTAATATAATAACAAATATAAATACAGTTGAGCCTCTCTATCAAGAAAATGCTAGTGTAATTTGAAAATTACTATTGGGAAACAGAATTATACGCCTATATTCCTTTAGTTATTTATATTTAGTATTCGGAATACGCATAATCTGCTCTATAACAATAGCATATAAAGAAAATGTTATAGAAAGAAAAGACAAAGATTTAATATTTAGACAAATTTTGAATAATTATATAGACATTTCCAAGATGAAGTTCAGAAAGTAAATTAGACAATTTTGAATATAATGAAATAATTTATCATATATCTATAATTATAACATATAACAAAAGGAATAAAATTTTAGCATCAAACATATAAATCTGTAGAAATTCCTTATAGCATTGTTTGACTGTATTTAGTTTAATATAGCGCTTATCTTTTATAAGTTCTTGGAAATTACAGCGAACATTTTGTTGTCACTTTTTTGTGTTATCTTTATCAAAGCCTTATCAAAGCTATTGTCCAGACTTTTTTGACACGCTTCCTTATCAGATATTGTTCAACATTATCCAATTCACAGTAATTACTGATATATTTTTTTGTGTACTTCTTAAAGCTGCTCTTAAATTGATTGATTTTCGCAATCCACAATTTTTTAAGGGGGAAATGAATAACCTTTTTTTATGGCTTTGCTTTATGTTCAGATCTTAGCATACGCTAATCCCTGGCATACTTTCATCCCTTGCTAATCCCTCCCAGAAACAAACACCCACCCACCTTGACAATTTCGCTGGCCGTCAAGTAGCTGAGACGATTGAACCACTGCACATACGATTCCAAATTGCGTGTCTTTTTCATATCGTTCAAGGCGGAGTTGCCAACTGTTGTTCCCACTCCAGTTCCAGCTCCCGCTGCCGCTCCCGCTGCCACTGTGGCAGCTCCTCCTCCAACTCCAATGTTAGTCGCTCCTTTGGCCTGCTGATAATCCTTGGCGAATGCCTGAACAAACTCCTCGGGTCCAATGTGCGACAGACGCTCCAGTTCAATGGCCGTCAGCTGATGGGCCAAATGCTCACAGCTGGGACAAATGTCCATAATGCCGAATACCTCATCCGGCTGTGGTGTGCTGGATGCCGAGTTGCTGCCACTGGTGGAGTTGCCAGTGCTGCCGCCGCTCGATGAGCCGCCGCCACTGGAGGCAGCAACTCCATTCGTTGCTGATGCATGAGAGCTGCCCAGAAATGTTTGAAATGGATTATGCAAATGCAAATGATGATGATGATGATTCTGTTGATGATGATTCTGTTGTTGATGATTCTGCTGCGATTGCTGCTCGACGTTGCTGGCCTCGTTGTTCAGTGTCTGCAGGAATTCCTCGTACTGCTCCAATTCGGTTAATCTGGCGACGAGCAACTGCAGAATACGCGACACTTGCTTTCCCAGCGAGTTGTCAATGTAGACGCACTTTCTGGCCAGGATGCGCACCTGATTCATCAGACGCTCATCCCGAAAGTCATAGGGAAAGATTTCAATCCATTCGGAGAGCAGACGAATGCAATGCTGGGCCGAACGTTGTTTCCATGTGCGCTGTTGTGGCTTCGGTTCCAGCTCCAAATCATGGCCAGCCACAGCAGCAGTAGCAGCAGCTCCTCCTCCTTTGCGCTGTGTCAATGGCGAGGCGGAGTGCGAGTTCAACTGCAAATGCGGAACTGCCTCATCCACCACATCGCAACCAGCTCCAGATGCTGCCTGCTGTTGTTGCTGCTGCTGCTCCCAGCTGGCTGAGATCTGTGCGAGCAGCTCATGCGGTCGCACAAAGAGACGTGCGCAGAGCAGAAACGCCGACAGATAATTACGCTCCGGATAGTAATCATGGGTGGGCACCATGTGCATGATCAGCGCCTGCAATGTGCCCGCCTGTAGTTTACCCTCGCTGTACACCAGATACCCCTCCTTGGGCTCCTGGCTGAGACCCACAGCCTTGCTCTGCTGGGGCGGACCATAGCTCAGGGGTTTCTCCTGCGACAACAGCTGCGACTTCTCCACATGCGAGCTGTCGCGTCGATGGGTGGCCAATGTTTTGGCCACAACGCCAATTCCAGTGCCAGCGCTGCTGTTGCTCCGCTGTGTCTTCAGATCCGGCAGAGTCTTGTGTGTGGTTGTCGTTGTTCCAGTTCCCGTTCCTCCTCCTGCGGATTTGGCCTTTAGATTGAGGTTAATGTTGGCACTGCCAGTGCTGCCACTGCGGCCATTTGTGGCACTATTGATGCCGCCGTTGCTCGACGACGACATTGGAATCCCGACTGAATCCCGATCCAACTTCTGCCGACCTTTCTATGCTTGCGACGCATTCGCAAGCAGCGCCAAGAGCTGTACAAATGAAATGAGAAAGGAAAACGAATTAGCTAAACTCCAATAGCAAAAGCAATAAACGTGAGGAATCCTTATAAAAAAAAGAGAAGTAATTGGAAAATAGAAAATGGAAAATAGCAAATGGCAATTGCCAATTGACAAATGACAAATGGACACCTGAACATTTAATCGTCCCAAGCAATTAGCTGACTGTCAATGGAGGAATAATAGAGGAGCACAAAAGGGCTGAATATGAGACTTGTCATTGAGGTAAACCCGTTTAATCCCTTGGACACACATTTCAATTCCTATGTTCAATTAAGCTGTCCTTACAACTTATTCCTGTTAATGAATGCTTCCTTTGCAACGGATAATTACAGTTAAAGCTACTTCAAGTTTCTTAAAGCTTTTAGCTGCCTTTCCAAAGCTTATTTTTAATAATAGAAATTTGTAAGAGATACTTATTTTCAATTTACTTAGTTGTATATACAAGAAAGAATTACGTAAATGTGATCAGGATACAAAATTCTGCCTTTCACTATCAAGTTCATTAAAGATTATCAGGTGCTTTTTTAAGGCTCAAACTGCTATATGATCATTTTATTTTATAAGCTCATTATAAATTAAGTTTGCTTATAATGAATAATGAAAATGATCTGAATGCCAAGTTCAGGTAAAGCAAATTCTTCTTAATTATCTTAAAGCTTATCAGATTCTTTTAATCTATATATTTGCTGAGCTTATAAGCAGCTTTCAGCGCCCTTAAAACTAAAGCTAAGCTTTACTAAATGTATTAAATAGGAAAGAGATCTCTCTTTGAACACAATCAATTTGCTCTTTTTTATAAGATAGTTAAAGCTTTCCAGGTGCTTTTGAAATAATTTTAAGATCACTTTTATTACTCTCTAAGAGTTATGATCACTGTATGGAAAAAGCTTCTAGCAATAAAAAAACTAAAACTAAAGTTAACAATCAAGCTTATAATATTTAAAGTTTGTTAAAGCTCTTCAGGCGCTTTAAAATAATTTTAAGATTACTTTTAAGTCTCTCTAAGAGTTATTCTTATCGTATGGAATAAGCTTTTAGCAATAAAAAGTAAAGTTTAAAGTTGAAACTCAAGGTTATAATATTTAAAGTTTATTAAAGCTCTTTAGGCGCTATTAAAATAATTTTAAAACCACTCTACATACTCTATAAAAGTTATGATCATTGTATGGCATACGCTTCTGGACATATTAAAATATTTAAAAAGTTGTAAAATCAAGTTATAATATTTAAAGTTTTTTAAAGCTTTCCAGGTGCTTTCAAGTCAATGATATGATCGCTCAAAATGCACTCAAAGCTGTCATTGGCCGTGTTCACCAGAACAAATCGACAACAGAAAATTGATGAAATTTGCATGATTATTGTGGTTAAATGCAGTGATTAGCAATCATGGTTTCAAATTTTGTGATTATGATGACTGAAGACTCATCACCAAAATAGTACGCTGAAATTTTCTGATTGTGATGTTTTGATATCGAACAAACAAAATACATGATTACTGATTGATTAGTTCTGGTGAACGCGGCCATTGAAACAGAGACACGATTTCAAAGAAGACACATAGAAAAACGTCGTAAGTGGAAACTGGAAAAGTGTCATAGAAAAAAGTCAATTCACGGAAAATGGAAAATGAATAAGCACAGTAAATGCGGCTATTGATTTGTGAAGGCGACACTTAATCACGTAAGCACAACCTACACACGACAGACAGAGCGAGAGAGACAAAGCGCGAGAGAGAGAGATAGAGACGGGGACAATCCAAAGAAGAGATAATAAAACTATAAAGTTTGAGCTTGTAGTAAATATAAACTGTTAATTTGCTATGAACAGCATTTGAGCTGCTTATCAAAGCAGCGGGGGGAGGGAGGGGGGTCAACACACGAGAATTACAAATATTAATTAACAGCAAAACAAAGACAAAAAAATGCCAAATATGGGTCAACAAAGTGGAAGGGGTGAGGGCAGAGAGGAAGGGGGGAAATGGACTAAAGGGTCTAAATGTTAATTGAATTACGAGCAGAGGAAAACGAAGAAGCGGCAACAAAAGACGCCAGGTTAAGGCAGAGGTGAAAATGAGTCGACCCTATCACCCCACCTCTCTTCCTCCTTCACCCCCCATGGGGACGACCCAGTTCAATTTTCACTTTTCTTGGCATATTGCACGCTTCACAACACTTCTGTGTGTGTGTGTGTGTGTGTGTGGGGAGGGATCAAAGCATTTATTAACTGTAGGACAAACAGAAATCAATTTCGAATGCGGTAAAAGCAAATTAAAATCTATATTTATAACGTTTACACTATATGCCAACAACAAGTCCATTAACAACAACAAATGAGAGGAATGCACGACGCAGCAGCAGAGGCAGCAGCAGCAGCAGCGACAGCGGCAGCAATGCCATAAAAGCTTAAAACAACAACAACTGTAAAAACAAGAACAACAACACGCAAAGCGCACCATAATTTGTATACAAAAGCAAAGCGTGGGCAAAGCAGAGATGCAAGGGAAGCGACAACGGCAATGACATACACACTCACACATACATACATATGTATATAGTACAAGGCGGAGCAGAAATGTAGACAAGTCAATAAATGGGGCCGTGGCCAGGTAGAAGAAGAAATGAAACAACCCCACAAACAGAAGGATGGATAGATAGATGGATGAATGGATGCAAGCGTGTAGATTTCTAATTGGAACTCACCTGCCTGCTGCAGTCGCAGTTACAGCTCCGTTGCATTTTATTACTAAATATATGTAAATTGTTACTACGCACACACACGCGCGCGAACACCAAAGAGAGTAACTTTTATTGCTATTGATCACCAATACATTGTCACTCGGCTGACCCTCTAATCAAGCTCTCTTTCACTCTCTCGCGCTCTCGCTCTGCCTTGCCTTGCACTCAAAATCAGGACAGCCTGTGTATAGCAGTAGTAGCAAAGGGGCGCTGCCTATCAAAAGTGGAACACACGATGCTGCGGTCGGCCAGTCGGAGTCGCGGGGTGGGGGGTGTTAGTTTGTGTTTGCAAAACCAATTTACAATACGCGAAAGGTAAGCGTCGTCGTCGACTCGCGTTGCGTTGCGTCGCGTCGTTTCAGCTTTTTGCTCTCACCACCTTTAGTACGCCGCTCGAGCTGTCACCCCCGCAGCAGCAGCAGTCGCAGTCACAGTCGCATATGGCGGCTGCCTTTTGCGTTTTTCGTTTGGTCAGCACAAATATGTATGTGTATACATATATACAAAAAGAAAAGAGTATATGGAAAATACACTGTGCAATTTATATGTATGTACTATGTACTGTACGGTTTTGCGTACGTTTTTTGTTTTATGAGCACACGGTTTTTTGTTTTTGTTTTTTTGTTAAAAATGCGTCTTTTGCATACGATATTGACGACGTTTTGAGTCTGTATTTGTCTGTATGTATGTTGCGCGCCGACCGGTTTGTTTGCTACGCAGAATTTTCTTTTCGACTTTCTTTACGCCGCCCTTGCACTGCTTTTTTGTTATTGTTGTTTATGTACGTTTTGTATTTAATTTAGTTGCAACGTTCACTTTTTTTTATTATTATTTACACAGAAACGCAGAGGCACGTTCGCCTTTCGCTTTTTATTGCATTAATTATGCATATATTGCGCCAATTAGCAGCGCTTATGCCCGAAACTGCCGTTCTCCTCGGAAGGAGTGCGAAGACAAAACAAAAACCACGAGAGAGAGCAGTGTGAACGCAAACAGCAAACAACAAAATATCTGACTCAAGGTGTATTTACTATAAAGGTGACGTCGTCCGATGTGGTGAGGATACAATCATTTGTTCACCTCTCTCTCCGCTCTCAGAGAGACAAGCGCTAGAAAAAGATGGCAAACGTTTTACGTTCTGAACTCTTTGTTTGTTATTGTTTCAGCTGACAGAAAAGAAAATGTTTTCGCAAAATAATTAAAACGATTTAATTTAAAATTAATTATATTTTAATTCATAATTATTCTTAATTATTCGTAAAGAAGAAGACAAGAAAAAAACATGCGATACACAACCTCTTTCGACAACGTTTGCAGGCATACTGTCAAATGTTTGTATCCTCGAAAGAGAGCAGCTGTGGTGACAACGTTACCTGATAGTAAATATACCTTGATCTGACTGGGAACTCGTTGCAACTTGCAAAAGACAAATAGTTGGCAACGCAATGAGCTGACGTTTATTCTTAAATACACGCTGGTCACTCTGCAAAAGTTATGACAAAAAGCGGTCAAATGTTTTGAAAACGATAGATAAAACGAAAAATGTGTATTAAATATTTGAAAAAACACACGTATAGTGGTAAAATATAATTTCCTTTATTTTTTGTGCTTTTATTTCTACTAGTGCACTTGGCTTTGTATTAATTTTCCTTTTATATACTGAAAAACTGTTATCGACAAAAATATCGATAGCAGCCGTAATGTATCGATAGCGCACTGCTCGAAGCAGCAAAAATACTTCTGAAAATTTTGCAGAGAAATGCAACGAAAAGTGTAACAAAATTTGCAGCGCAAAAACACCGCCACCTATGGTTTTATTTAAAAAGTACATTCTAATCGACAAACGTCCCTGTCTTTTGACAGGGGTGCTTCATTCGCCGCTTTAAAATCAATTTACTGAAAGAAAAAAAAACAACACAAAAGCCAACAAAAGGCGAACACAGGAGTGCAGCAATCGAAGAAGAAAGCAGCTGACATAAGGATCAAGCGACTATCGGCGGCGGCTGGCAACATTTAAATGGCCAATGGCAATGGGAACAATATCAATACGGAAGATGCTGCGGCAGCGACGGCGACAACAACAACAGTACAACAACAACAACAGCAGCATCTGACAGGCGACGGCGTCGCAGCCTGCGGCGATGCCAAACAGCAAGCAGAAGCAACAACAACAACAACACGGGGCAGCAGCATCAATGATTTGGTTGCAGATTTATTTCTAAATGGCAGCAGTCGCGGTGATTACACAAATATACGGGCCACAACAACAACTGCAACAGCAACAACAACAGCAGCAACAACAACCACAACAACAACAACAGCGATAAGCAACAACACCTCCTCCACATTTTCTTTTAAGCATTTTCTGAACAGCAGCGGCACAATAACGGCGCCGACAAGCACCGTTACATCGCTGGATGCCACATGTGGCACGAGTGGCAGCGGTACAAATGTAAATGCCGCAACCAGCAGCAGCGCAACAACAGCAACAACATCGCTGCAAACATCAACGGGCGCCAGGCCAAAGGTGCCACAATCGGCGTCCGTTAGCCACATGCAACCGGATTTGAATGGCAGCAGCGCCGCCTCCAAAATGAAACGCTCGCCGCGCTTCAGCTCCTTTGACTCGCAGGCGAGTCTAGCTGAATATGCGGCATGTGGCAGTGGCAGCAGCGCCGGTCCACGATCACGTCCAGATCTGCGCCTGGAGGTGGAGCGCACGGGCGTGGTGCTCGACGACGACGACGACGATGATCATGTGGGCCTCGCCCAGGTGCGCAACAGTCGCCTCTACGACGAGCGCGTCGATGATGGTGAGTCGAAGCTGAAGGAATCATCAGATATATACTGATTACATTATTTACAGATATCTTTCCCTCGTCCGCCTCGAATCTGCACGCGCCGGCGAGCAACTCCCGCTACGTGCCGCGCTCCTATTCCAGCTATGATATGCCGCCGCCCCATGCCGCCTGCGCTGCCTCCTCGTCCTCGTCGTCGCCCCGTCGGCGGCCTGCGTTGCGTCCCAATCGCTTGGTGTTGGCCACGGCGCCCAAAATGAAGCTCGATCTGCCGCTGGACACGTCAAACGTGGCCGGTGCGGGTGGCGCTTCGGCGCTGCCAGACTTTGTGCAGGATCATTTGTCGGACGCCTGGTGTCAGGAGGCACATCTCAGCTCGCCGCCCAACTCTCCACTTGGCGCCGCCGAGGCGCCCAGCTGCAGCGGCGCTGTGGGCGGCGGAGCGCTGCTTCTGCCCGCCGCTGGACTGCCCAGTGCGGCGCAATCCTTGCCAGCGGCTAGCGAGGCAACCGGCTCGACGGGCAAAATGCTGCCCGATTTTCTATCCGACGGCCCCATACTGCACTCATCGCAGCGGCTGGCGGATGTGGCCATTGGACTGCCCTCGAATTCCATAGACTCGCCGCCCCAGGAGGCAGACGGCGGCCCCATGCAGCTGTCCACGCTGCGGCAGGAGAACGAGCGCCTGCAGCGCGAACTCCAAGAGACGCGCGTCGAGCTGAGCAGCCAAACGCGTCGCGTCCACGATGTGGAGCAGCAGCTGCTGCTGCTGACGGACGCACGGCGCCGGGAGACGCTGGCGGCGGCAACACACACACAGACCACACAACGACTGCGACGGCAGGTGGCACAGCTGGAGGTGAGTGGCAAGCAGGGGAACAGGGAATGTGTGTATTAAAAAAATGTATCTGGATAAATGAGAAAATCTCAGAAGTATAGATGTGTTCACAAAAATAGCAGTGCAGATGACCTGCACCTTTAAGATCGACTAATCCTATTATAGAGCCCATTATGGGACAAAAACTTTTTATAATTGTTAAATGTATTTATTTTCTCCATCTGTTTTTTTAATTTGGTCAATATTTTTTAAATATTGGTGAATAATTAAAAAAATACCTAATTTGTGCTTTGTGTCCTGGGAAGAATGGATTGTTATTTATTAGACATTTTATAATTATGGGGTTCCCTGGAGAAGATTATAAACAAATTTTTAACAATTGATTTAAATACAAAAATTGAAAAAAAAAAGCTAAATTAAATGAAAGTGTTTTTCAAATATAATAAATAAACAAATTCTTTCTTAATTTTTTTTTATCTAAATTAAATATTTTAAATAATAAAAAAATAATGCAGCTTCGAACTTAAAAATTATAACTATAACTCTTAATTTAAAAGTTTTTAAAATAGAGTTTTTAAATTCGTTTTATTTTCAATTATAAAAGAATTTTGTTTCTCATGAAAAATATGCAACTCAAGATTATTGAACTTAGTTCATGTAAAGTTTGGATTAACGGTCATTTTTGAATTCCGTTTGTATAGTAAGATACAAAACTGATTCCTATATACTCATGTCGAGGAATACCACTGAAAATTTTGAAATTTTTGTAAACGTCTACTTTGGATTCAACTTTTGATTCCTCGATTTTTAATAAATAAATAATTTGATAGACAAAAAGTTAAGTCTTCAAACATTTATTAGCAAATAGATGACATTTAATCAAAACATATTTTTCAAAATCAGTACTCTGATCGCTAGCGTATGTGATATTTATTCGAACCATTTATTTGAAAATCTGCATGCTTAGCATGTATTGTGTGCCACCTTATATAAGTAATCATTTTTTGATCATTGTGTTAAAAAAATGTATTAAATAGCAATACAAGACGGTTTAAGACGGTCATATTTGGAAAAATCTTTTTTGTCAGTTACTATCTCCAAGAACTGTTTAAAGAAACTTTATGCATCAAAACATTTTTTTTTAATTTGAGTAGATTTAACTTTAAAGGGTGCCAAAATACTTTTGGCCACCGCTGTTTGTTAAATCAAGAGTTATTCTATGACTTTTAAATATAAATGGAAATTAGCTATTATTTCGTAACTATTATTTCGTAAATAATCAGTGTACAATTTATAATTGTTATTGTTAACTTTGCAGTCGGAATTGTTTGCCTTGCGCGATGGCGGCGAGCAGATCGGAGCAGCTGCATCGGTGATGACTCCGGGCAGCAGCCACAGCAACAGCAGCAGCAGCAACACATCGCGTCCGTCCAGAACGCATCAATTGTCAAGGGATTTGCTGCGAGCCGCCGACAATGCCGAGCAGAACTTGAGGTGAGTATTGAGATGGAACTACATATATCCAAAGTATCTGATGTGTGTATCTGATCCTGTTCACATTCTTAGGCAATTGCTGGCGGGCGTGGACAATTTGCGTCAAATGGCGGCTAATCTGGAGCATCCATCGGCAGCGCCAACGACGCCACGAAGTCCTATTCCCGATCCGTACACCGATTTTAATTAATAGCCACAGTTGTTGTTGTTTTGATGATATTTAGGATATGATGATGAGGAGGATGGTTTTTTTATGAAAGTGCTTTTTACTCCGATTTCGTTTTGTATAATCTTTTAAAGCCGCCCAATCGACGCCACCTATCGCTTGTTTTTAGTAACTCCCAAGCCCCCAATTTATATATATATATATGTATATCTTTTTATATATATCGAAGCTGTGAAGGATTCAAACTGGAAGGATACGACAGTTGGAAGAGCATCATGATGTTGTTTTAAATCAACGGAATATATATATATATAAATTGTACTATAACAAAGTGTAGCATATTTAAAATTGTGTTGTATAAATAACAAAATGTTTGTATAATTATCGAAAAATGAAAATAACAATCTATGAAATTGTAAAGCAACAACAAATCAACAAACACACAGCACAGTTGCAACATTAACTAAAAACAACTTTTAGATCTGCTAACAAGGGAATAATTATAATAATTAATAATCAGCAAAGCCTCCAACAGACAGCGTAAATATATTTTGTTAAAAACAAAATGCATACAAGTATATTAAATTACATTTAAACTAAAATAAACAACAACTTGTGCACTTGTGTTCGTAGATTGTGCTTTAACCGCAACAACAACAAAATGAAATAAAATAGTGAGAAAAAAGAATATCTTGCAATTTATTATACAAATATATTAATAGATGATCATCTGAAAAGTACCAGTTCTGATCAATGTGTACCAAATATGCTGGTCAACCAAATCTTCTCTTATTTTCTCTTTAGTGTACACTTAAAAAAATGTGCTCAGCTCCCACACTGGTGTGAGTGTATGTGTGAGTGTTTGTAAGAGAAGCTGAGAGGCTGAATTTGAGTCCACAAAGTATAAAGAGAACTGTTCACTGACAGCGGGCATCAGTTGCTTTTCCAATGCGGCGAAGTGCAAGGCTGGAACGGACGAAAATTCTGGGATGTTGAGTTGCAGAGCGAGATAAATATTAATATTGATTTAGGTACATACCTGAACATAACATATATTATTTTTGTGTGTTTGCGGAAAAGGATAGCTTCGTAGCCTTTGTTTACAACGCTCATAAGTAAAATTATATCGTGTTTAAGTTGAAAATAAATATTTAAAGTACTCTTCACAAATCAATTAAAAGTAAGAGGACTTTTTACTAATAGAGAATGTAGAATATTCGTATTTTTGTACCTGTATTAGCGCAATCATAACCTTGACATTGTAGAACTACCAACAGATAAGACAGCAATAATCTACATACGCTCTCTCGCTCTCCACTTGCTCCACACTTACTTTACTACACACACGCTTCCAATCTCACGCGTTTTGGGAATGTTTACGATTCCAACGAGCGGCAACGATGCCGGTCGCTGGATTTCCATTTCATTTCGTTCAGTTTCGTTTTTGACGTCGTTACGCGCGGTTCGTTTGCATTCGTTACGTGCGAGATCGGCCTCATCATAGAACCCGTTAATCATTGCTCCCTACGCACAAGTGCACTGAGAAATTGTAAATTGTAAATTAATTAATCAGGAAGTGTGACATTTAAATTGCAGCATTTGCATAAATAAAAATCCGGAAAGCATATAGAATTAACAAAATGATGTCGAAAATATTATTGTGTGAGTATAAGTTAATAAAATACATATCTATTTATGCATATACTATACTACATACATATATATGTATATAAGATAGGTGTATCCAAAGAACATGTGTTTGTTCTGTGATTATGTTTATTGGGTAAAGAATTTAATTTTTTAAATATAAACTTTCCTTGCCGTGAAAAGTGATTTTATTTCTTGGCATTTTATAAGTTTTCATTTGTTTATTTATAGCACATTTGATTAATTCCAATTATAGCGTTAATATTACATTGCGGCTTATTATTGGATTAATTTGTATTTACGTCAAATGCAATAACTATCAGCTATCTATGGTGCTCATAAATTAAGGTTTCTAATCAATACACTTACAGCGGTGGCCAAAAGTATTTTGGCACCCTTTAAAGTTAGTTCTAGCCAAATTGTGAGCTTACTTCATGGAAAGTTTGGTATCAATGGAGAGGTCTTTTGAATTTCTTTCGAATGATGTAGTAACCCATTAACCCATTAAGTACCCATTGAAATTTTCGAATATTTGTAAACGTCAACTTTTTCAACTTTTTTTCTCGATTTTTAAAAAAAAATGTTTTGATGCAGAAAATTTCTTTGAACAATTTAATTAGTAACTGACAAGTAAACAAGAGAGAGACAGAAAGAGAGTTGCTGTCAATTGTAGCTTTCCAGGACATGCTTGCTGGAAAACGCTATCGATATATTGTTATCGACTAGAAACATTAATTTGAATTCAAACTCAATAGAAACGGCATTGACCGTTGCGATCTTAAATTGCGCACATAAATCCGGAGCGTGATAAGGAAGCCCAACAATGTTGTGTGAATATGCTGGAGGTCTGTCTAATCACACCAGCAAGCGTGGACCGCGGAGTGATAAGAAGCAAGAGCTGATAATGCGACAGGTGCTCTCAAGTGTTGTTGTTGTTTATACAGTGATAAGAGTTGCATAATTAGTTAATATTGGAGTATAACCAAGTAGGGGGGGTATTGCTTATCAGCATACTTATCAGAAGAGCGTCTATAATAAAATAATGGCCTGTTGTTGGCATTAAAACCTTAAAAATATAAGTGTTTAAACAATGCTTGAACTCTGCATAAGCGTATAATTCAAACTTAATTTAACGATTTAATTAAGTGGAAAAGTTGAAGGAACTCAAAGCGCCAACAATGTTGAAATATTTGTGCGCACTAGACAACAATTAATTGACTTCAGTTACTTAACATTTTACCTGATATTTGTTGTAAACAATTCATTAAATATGCATACAATATTATTATATACAGTGAACCACTAATGTCTTCATACAGCATAAATTTGTAAAATTTGCGTATAATAAAGATGTTTTGATGCGGTTTTATTATATTAATCTTTTATTCACTTAAATCCCGTTCTAATGATACCAAAATTTCTTTAACCCATTAAGTACCCCTCGAAAATTTGGAATTTTGAAAAAAATCAATTTATCAACTTTTTTCCTCGAATTTTTCCAAAAAATTTTTTGATACAGAAAAATTCTTCGAACAATTCTAAGAGTGACTGCAAACAAAATTTTTCAAAAATATTTTTGGTAGTATTTTTTATACTTTTTTGAAAACTGCAAAAGAGCCACTTTTTGCATGAAAATGAGGAAAAATTGTCATTTTTAGGATTTTCAAACAATTTAAAAAAATACTAACAAAAATATTTTTGAAAAATTTTTTTTGCAATCATTCCTAGAATTGTTTCAAGAATTTTTTTGCATCCCAACATTTTTGGAAAAAATCGAGGAAAAAAGTTGAAAAATTGACTTTTTTTTGAACTCAAAATATTCAATGGGTACTTAATGGGTTAAGAATATTTTTGCATCATTTAAACGGAATTTGAACGACCTTTACAAATATATTTTTTTTACTGTGATAACTTCACTAACATAGCTGTTAAAGCAAAAATAAGGGTGTACGCATAGTTTTTCTGGCTAGTGTATGTATATGCCTATGATATTGATATAGGAAACTGCGCCATAAAAAATACAGCGCTACGGTTTCAATTTACTTTGTGGTTCTTTCAAGCGACCGACCCACTCACACTTTTCCAGTTCCAGTTCCAATTTACATTCTGGAATGGACCTCAATGAATTGACTTTCTGATTGTCTCACAATCTGACTGTCACTGGCTGGTCACGTGTTTCATTCAGACTGTCACAGGAAAGTCGCGAGATTATTGAGATAATCGCAAAACACATAAATATTAACTGCTCTCACACTTGACCTACCTGAAAATGTGCAAGTGTTTTCTGTTTACGTGGGAATTTCTTATGAATGTATTCGAACTGATAAATTTCGTTTAGATTGACAGTTTTTTTATTGCTATCATTATTAACAATGCACCTTAATTAACTGACTGTGATAAGTACGTATTTTAAAAATAGTGTTATAATGGCAATAAAATCAATTTACCTCAAAAAAATTAAAACTTATGTATAAAAAGTTTGTAAATAGACTGCTTAAATACTTAAGATTGCTCCGAAAATTTGTTAAAATCGTAAGATTTTAAATTGTGAAAAACAAGTTTTGTAAACTGTTAAGATAAAATTACAAGTGGGAAAGGCTATAGT
Source organism: Drosophila recens (assembly GCA_037043495.1). Taxonomy (NCBI): domain Eukaryota; kingdom Metazoa; phylum Arthropoda; class Insecta; order Diptera; family Drosophilidae; genus Drosophila; species Drosophila recens. Next base: position 50,483 of record JBAMBJ010002046.1, read on the forward strand.
CGAGCTACCGACTATAGGATACCCGTTACTTATGAAAATAAATTTAAAATATTCTTTATTGCATGCTTTTAGGCACTTATATGGCTTAAAAGCTTTAATCAGCCCTTACCACCTTTCTATTTGTCCGATCTTTTTGCTTTTAAGAAGGATAATAGGTAATAATAGTAGTTAACGTTTATTAGTGAAAAAAATCCTTATATCATGAAAACTTTGGGCTTTTCGCGAAAGGAGCGTGACAAAAATTGGAAACAAACTTGTTCTGCGTGGTGTCTATGGGGTCGCATATCGCCCTGTTACATACATACATTTTAACGAATACAATATCCCCTATTACTTATTTTTTAAATAACGGGTATAAAAATGATGAAAGATCTATTTTATTTCGGATCTGGGAACCTTTTAAATTGCTAATATAGTATATATGCCTATGAAATACCGTATATTAATTAAATGCTACGTATTTCTCTGCCCTCTAGCCCACACACGATGCACGCTGAGCCGCGCCAGCTCCACGTTGCACTCAAAAGCAGCTCCAGCTGTGATGTCGCAGGTGCAGAACGAGATGCCTGACAGTAATCATAGGCCAGCTGCCTATAAGGGCCCCAGCTATGAGCAGATTCTGGAGACACGTAAGACGCATTTGACACCCAATTTGTCGGCGCATTTTAAGAAGCCACTGGTCATCCATGCCGGACATATGCAATGGCTCTACGATCATGAGGGTCGTCGCTACCTGGACATGTTTGGAGGCATCGTTACCGTCTCTGTCGGTCACTGTCATCCGTAGGTTAAACTCCTTAATCAAAATAAGTTATTTTAAATAATCTTATGAGTTGATTCCTTCTAAACTGGAAATTATTTTTGATATTTACTGCCGAATAGGCATCCGAATAGTTGGGAGGAATTGCTGCTCCCGGAGCCACTGTGTGCCCACCGCTGGCTTAGACTGATCAATTTTGGCAAAGTTATGAAAGTTTGAATTTAATTTTCGACTTGGAAGCTTACAAGTTAAAATTTACCCGTGTACTTATTATTTATGTTTTCTTTTAAATTTGTTTTTTTTATTTTTTTTGAAAATCTTAATATGTCGGTTATATTTGGAGATCTATCGTCAACGCGGTTAATTTTTCGTCGGTTTTTTAATTTTAAATTTTGAATTCCACTTAATGCTTGGACTTACATCACTAGCTAGAAGTAAATGCCTCTTTTCTTTTCAGAAAAGTAAACCATGCGCTGGCGGAGCAGACCTCCAAACTGTGGCACACCACCAACATTTACATGCATCCAAAGATTCACGAATATGCAGAGCGTTTGGTGGCCAAGTTTCCGGGTAATCTGAAGAGCGTATGCTTTGTCAACTCCGGCTCGGAGGCGAATGATCTGGCCATGTTGATGGCGCGTCTGTATACGGGCAACCAGGATATCTTGACCTTCCGCAATGGCTATCACGGCATGTCGCCCTATACGATGGGTCTAACGGCACACTCGACGTGGAGATACCCCCTGCCGGGTGTGAACAATGGCATCTTGCATGTCATGAATCCGGATCCGTATCAGGGCATTTGGGGTGGCTCCGCTTGCCGCGATTCGCCCGTGCAGACAACACGCAGCTGCAATTGTGCACCTGATAGCTGCCAGGCGGGATCGGAGTATTACAATGAGCTGGAGCAGACATTCAAGTACTCGCTGCCACGTGGCAAGGTGGCAGCCATGTTTGCCGAGTCCATTCAGGGCGTTGGCGGCACTGTTCAGTTTCCCAAGGGTTATCTGAAGCGGGCTGCCGAATTGGTTCGTGCCAATGGCGGCGTCTTTGTGGCCGATGAGGTGCAGACTGGATTTGGACGCACTGGTGAACACTTCTGGGGATTCCAGGGGCACGATTACACGCCGGACATTGTCACCATGGCCAAGGGCATTGGCAATGGTTTCCCCCTGGCCGCCGTTGTCACAACACCTGAGATCGCTGCCACTCTGGGAATGGCCCTGCACTTTAATACCTATGGAGGTAATCCCATGGCAAGTGCTGTGGGCATCGCTGTCCTGGATGTCATTGAAGAGGAGCAACTGCAGCGCAACTCCCTCGACGTGGGCACCTATTTCCTCAAGAGTCTAGGGGAGTTGCAGCAGCGTTACGATCTCATTGGCGATGTCCGTGGAAAGGGTTTGATGATTGGCGTGGAACTAGTCGGAGATCGGGAAACGCGTGCTCCTCTGGCGGCGCCACATGTGCTAGAGATCTGGGAGACGTGCAAGGATATGGGCGTGCTCTTTGGACGCGGCGGTCTGCATGGCAATGTAAGTGATTCCAGCGATCTGGCAGCCATGGTTGCCAACTGTGACCGTTAAAAAAAAGCCAGATTTGAATAAGCAAATTTTGAAGAAATAATATAAAAACATGGTACTGTTTTTTAGCAAACTTTTATTTTATTTCTATGTTAGAATGGGAAGAAGATAGAAATAAAATAAAAGTTAGCTAAAAAACAATACCATGTTTTTATATTATTTCTTCAAAATTTGCATATTCAAATCTGGCTTTTTTTAACGGTCACAGTTGGCAACCGTGCTGGCAGCTCCTTAAGCATATCTGCTTATTAAGTTGGCTGCGCCTGCAATGCTTGATTTAATTATTCTTTTGAGCATGCTTTCTCATTTTTAATACAGCTTGGCACTATTTATTTGCATGTTATATCCATTTCCATCTATTTTCCCATCTCCAAGATTCACAGAACCCCAATCTTTTGCTCTTAACTTACATCAGCGATCTGGCAACGCCTAAAACCTGCTTATTAAGTTGGCTGCGCATATATTGATTGATTTATTTCTTGTTTTGGGCCTTATTTTAAATACTAATCAGCACTATTTACTGGCATATTATTTCCATTTCTCTATCTTTTCCTATCCCCATTCATCACTGAACCCCAATCTTTTGCAGGTCCTACGCATTAAGCCTCCTATGTGCATTACCCATGCCGATGTCAAGTTTGCTGTGGATGTTCTCGGTCGTGCAATCGCGGATACATTGGCCAAACAAAAATAATCTATAGAAATTGGCCAAAATAACTAAACCAAAGCTAGAACTTTGTATTTTTCATGCATTTATAGTATAGTTTTATATGTAAAAAATTCAATTGCAAATCAACTAAATAAAAAGAAATCAAAGACTAATTCTCGATTTGAAGTGCAGCGACTTGGAAATGTAAATCAAATTGTTCTTTATTATTTATTTGTATTTACACATTTCATTTGAAAACCATGATCTAATACTACCTCCTAAACACTTTTGGGGTACTCTAACTCATGTTCATACGCAAGTTTCCTAACTACAAGTATGTATTCTATATTTAATAATTTCTAATGATTTACCACAAATAATATCTAGTCTTTTTCCACTTTTATGCAGGTGCTCAGCTTTAGGCCTCCCATGTGCATCAGCTATGAGGATGTGGAATTTACCTTAAACATTTTGGAAACTGTTTTCGAGCAACACATGAACAAAAGACAACGCAGTTGGCGAACTAGTTCAACTAGAGAACGTTACTAACATTCCAATTAAGATTTAAGTTTATAAAGTTTATATAACATATATTTATTTTCAACTATAACTCGATAAAATTGAGCACAATTTGGAGTTCAGAGACCACAATTAGAATCTAAGAGCAAACTGTGAGCATTTTACATTACATTCCAATAACATTGAGCGAGGTATATATAACTTAAATCTAGTTAATATTCTATATAATTGTATATATATTTATTTTGTCTATGTATGTATATATTTATATTTTAGGCACAGCATTTTCATTAAAAATTTATTAATTAACAAATATTTTGCGACAATTTCTTTTGGTATGCTTTCAATTTTAACATTATCACTACACTATTAAATAATTTAATTATTCCGTAATGCAAAACTAATACTACTAGAAGACCTATTCAAATATTCAACACAATTGCAATTCCAATTCGATTTAGCAGAGACCACTATCAACGACAGTCACTGGGGGTCAGGGCAGGGACGAGATCTCCTCCGGTTCCTGCTATACTTGTATATCGATGGGTTTGCCATCGTTGCCGTAATCCGACTCCATCAGTGTTTCCGACAGCTCTTTGCGCGCCTTTTGAACCACCCAAAACATCAACGCAACACCACAAATTACCTAATTTATATGAACGAAAAAAATAACAATGATCAGATGATTTTAAAAATATTTTTTGATGAATGAAAACTGTTTTTAAATTTAGACAAAAGTTTTAATTTGGGGGGAAAGAAATTTATTTGTTAAAATGCACTTGAATTGAAAAAATAAGTCTAAAAAATATTGCATACTTTCAGGCAATCGAATCAAATGCATAAACAAATACAAATTTATGGCGCCATTAAAAAACTGTTACTGTTAAAAAATTGCAAAACTTGAAAGTAATGAATAATTCATAAAAACTGCACAGAATTTGTTTCCTTTAATAGTGACTACAAAGACAATAAAAAAAGTTAACAATTAATTTAGCAAGCAAATAAATTTGTTAACTATTATATAATTAAAATAATTAACTCAATGCAAATTCTTTCATTGTTCTAACAAATTCAGGCTAGAAATTTTGGTTTTAATAAATGTACTTCGAATAAAAAAAAAATTAAAAATGTTGCATATTTTTAGGCAGTTGCAGCAAATGAGCAAACGAAATGGAAAATACAAATACCATTGTAAATAAGCAATAAATATGTATGACTAATTAAACCTTTAACCTAATGCAAATTTAAGAATTTCTGAAGCATATTAAACTGAAGGTTTTTGGTTAATAATGCTTACAATAGATAACACTGACGGAAAATCGAACATATATTAACTAAATAAATTGAGATTTCCTCGCAATCTAATTGGGAATTTAATAATGTGTAAATTCTGTAGATTGATTGGTTATAGTCTGTATTTATTAAAAACTTCTGGCACTCTTTTTTGCATTTTTAAACTTTTTCCATTATTACTAAAAATTCACTTTTGTTGTCTGTGTACATGTTTTTAAACTATATAGTACAAAGCGATGATAAGTCAGCTTCTAAAAATAATAATAAAAAAATGCCCGTTTCTTATCTTTAAAGCAAGCAGCTCTTTCCTTGACATTAAAGCTTTCTATTTGCCTTGAAATATTTTCGACTATTAAGGGACCCCACGAAAGTCAAAAGTCTAAACTTTGCACTTTTGTGCAATCAAGGAAAAGGCCACGAAAAATGAAAAAGTTAGCACGCAAGGCAAGAAGAATGAAAACTCACACATTACTTTACTTTGGGGGAGCAGCTGTCAGTCAGAAAATCAATAAAGCAAATCAAAAATTACTATTCAAGCTGAACAATAGTTATAAGACAAACTTAGCGGGTAATCTAAAAGTCAAACATGATACATATACATATGTACGTGTACTTATACTTAGTATACTATAAAGTTGGTTAAGACGCTCACCTCGAGCACGAAGCTGATGTAGCCCGTCAATTTGGTATCGTTGTCATTGAGCACCTCGTGCATGGAGCGCAGCGTGGAGCCCAGATAAACATTGATCGTCTGGGCGGGCAACAGACCCAGAAATGTTGCCACATGATAATCTCGTGCCTTAATTGAACTAATCTGTAAAAATTGTACAAATTTTTAAATTTTGGTGTGAATTGAGGGCGTATAAATAAAGATTTTATTATGTAATTTCGTCTGTCAAATAAAAGTAGCTGCAATTTTCAGTAAATACATTTCTTTCTTTATTTTTAATGACTTTTCAAGCTTAAAAAACCTTTCAACGGTCATCCAAACCAGTTTGCACAAATTTCAAGTTCAATTTTTCATTAACCTTACAGCTGTGTTATGTATTGTTATACCCTGTATTATGGAAAATTATGGAAGGTATGTCAGCAATTGTTGCTCATCTTAAAAGTATTTTTAGCCATTTACAGGGTATTTGCAAGCAGTTAAAAGCTTGTCTAATTGATTTTTACTTATTTGTTCCCCTACAAACGTAAATGTGACTAATATCAAAACTGATTTGTCACTCTGAATTAAATACAGACACAGTTTTTAATGTTACAATCTTATTAGGGTAGTTGAACAAACTGATTAATTGACGTAATTTCAAAAAGCGAGAACGTATTCCAAATGTGTAAATAAGCGAATAAATACACAAAACTTGCCTCAAACTCGAACTGAACGAAATGCAAACAGACGTTTTCATACAAATGTCTTATATCAATTGTGAATGAGTAAATACGTGGCTAAATGTATGTGTACAGATGTCTATGTATAGACATAAATATATATACATATATGTATGTCTAGAGTCCCTGACTGATAGTCGCAAGTTGAAAGTTGTAAACATTTTAAAAGGTTGTCTCCCAGTTGAGAAATTCTGCGAGTTCATAAAACTGAAGCGACAAGACTAAAAATATGTATTGAAGACATGGGTAGAATATATATATTTATATCTATATAGTATAGATTTCTGGTCAGACTTACTCCAAATATGACATTCTGCAATCCAAATGGTATCGGCGTTAAACGCGTAAATAGAACCACACGAAATGCCTTGGGTCCAGATATAACTCGCAATATTGCTCGTCCAGTCTCATTTTTGATCAATCTGAAAATAGCATCAAGCAAAAACAACAACAAAAATAGGCAATTAATACAACGCAGAAAACGTGCAAGACAAATACTAAAAAAAGAATTACATATAAATAAAGTCATGTTGAAATCGACATATGAATTCGTAAAGAAAAAGCTTAGAAAATCTTAAAATTGTTTGATTTTTATTGTCTATATTAATCAGAAATGACACGTGAATGAATCAATCAACTATCTGAATTTGTCATGAGCTAGTTCCAATTCAGACTCAAAACGGAAACCTGTTCATAAACCACATATTTCTTTCGATTCGGCAGCTGCTTAAAACAGTTACTGAACCAGCTTTCAAGTGGGCCTAAACCGGACATTCATTTCACTTGTTACCAACAAACTGCATGCTAAATATTATGCATATGACGTGGAACCATTTGCAAAGCACTTTCGAACCAGTTCAATGCTGATTTTAAGACTTGAGTGACTTGATAAAATATCTAAAATGCACTTTAGTTATTTTATAGAGATACTTAGTATGTGGAGAAACAAAGAAAATACCAATTTTATTCATATATCAACAAATCTTTGACTTTACACTTTAAATTATACTTAGTATACAAATTATAGATCCAAATAGTAAATCCTTTAATTGCTATCAATATTAAATCATATGTGTCTGTAGTTGCTATAGATTTTATCCCTCATACTATCGATAATACACCAACTCCAGCTTAGTCTCATCTTGTTAACACATTTAACTTTGTAATTACTTTATGCACGAATATGTAACACTGAACCTTCTTGGCCAGGCGCCTATAATTTAACCATTTATGTGTTTATCAAGGGTAATCACAGTTCAATTAGAGTCAATCAACCGCTGCCACAGTCAGTAAGCCAGTTTATCACCCTGCAGCCCAAATGAACTTGGCTAAATTTTGGGCATGTTATCGGCATTAATTTACCGTTCGTGCTATAATTTATGGTAATTTGCTAATCATTTGTCTGATTTGCTGATAGTTATCTTTTGGTTTACTTAATGAAAGCCTGTTTGCTTTAATCAATCGTAATTGTGTGTCAAAAAAGTTAATGCACTCCAGAAATAGGAGAAACCATTACAATTCCACGTCTCCTATTTACGTATCTAATTTCGTCGAGTATTGAAGCGTGTTTAAGAAATTAATTAATTGCAAATGTTGCCATAAACGTTGAAATACATCACATTAAATACAAGTAGTTGCTATAGACTATAGTTATTTATAGCGTCTCTTTTATTGGCTGATAAAGCACTTGAACCATATAACGTTTCGCTCGAGTAACTAAAGTATAAATAAAAAAATAATGTTCACCATTTGATAAGAGGCATAACTCTTAATGATTGCTGTTACGCTTTTACATACAGGTTTGTAATGTTCAAGTATAAAAAGGGTAATTATAAGTATAATTTCAGTTTTTTTTATTTTAGATGAAGTTAAACAATTTAATACTTTATACTATATTTAACATTTTAATGCTAAAAATTAAGTTAATCAATTTTGCAGATATTTAACAGCTGTATGGCCATCTAGTCAAATATTGCACAATTGGCAGCACTGAATTATGCTTGCAAGCAAATTAATATGTATTTTGATTGATCTGGGTAATTTTTGATAGGGCCCTGCCAATTTATTAATAGAGGGCTGTCCATTTGTAGCTATGGCGTTGCCACATAATGAAGCTATTAATATATTTTATAATAAACTAGTGCTCTTTTTAGAAATATGTGTATTCAACTTTAAAAAATATACATTGATTTGTTTTAAATTCAGTAGACAATATAAAGCACGCTGAATCAAAGTGTATTTTGTAATTAAAAATTGTATTTTTAAGTTAAAAAAATAATAATAATAGAATTATAAGACACATGATACATTGATTTTTAATGCTTTGCTGATTTCCAAAACAAAGCAAGAATTTCTAGCATTAGTTTCTGATATACATACATATGAATGCCTTATCACAAATGCCTCTTATCAAGCCTGTTAACAGTAAAATTTAAAGACAACTAAAGCACCTTTAACCCCGTCTATGAATCGACGTCACCTAGCTGGCATTTAAAATCGGAGACATTTAATTCGCAATACGTTCGGCCCTTTTATTCCGTAGCTTCTCGACATTACGTCCATTAGAGGTGCAATCTGCAGTGAGTAGCTCCACTTTATGATCCTCTGTGATGTGAATGCTATCGGCCAGAACACAGCGCACCCCACGAAATTCCGGATAGGCCTGATAACAATCCTGAGGTATACAAATGGACAGCTGAAAGGAAAGAACATTGCCTGGTTTTATGGGATAATTGAGCAGTTTTTCGCTGCTTTCTTCCACGTCCAAGCCAATGTGCTTAATCAGCCTGGGAAAACAATTAAACTATCCGACACATGGTTCATATTGGAGGGCAGCACACGAAGCTCCTTTAATTGCTCCGCCAGAAGTGTCAAATAAACGATATTTAGTTCCCTCGGCGTACGCACAATGGAATCGCATTTTTCGACCAATGAAAACAACTTGTAGCGCAGTTCGAGGAGCGTATTATAGATGACCTTCTGGGGCGGTGTGAAGCGTCCATAGATGGACCAACTTCTGGCGAGGCTGCCACAATAGCCAGCATACTGACAAGCCGCATCCATGAGCAACATGCCACCAAATCCATGGGCTAACTTTGGCTCATAGGGCAGCGGTTGATGGGCGAATCTCTGCTGACATTTGTGAGTGAACAAAGATCGCAATTGTTCCAAGGACTGTCGTGGTGTATGCTCCGAGATTAGCTCTTCCATTGACTGAGCAGCTATGGCATGGGCACGTCGAATGGTTTTTATTTCCCTGGGAGATTTGAAACTTCTCGCATATTGCATCACATGCCGTGGACAGTCTATGGAGACCCTGAGAAGATCAGCCAACTCACAGATGTATCTACTCAGTGCACTTTTGTCCAGAGTGTACCACAATTTGACACTGGCATAGCTGCAACGCCGGCAGAGCAATTGCTTCAGTTGCGGCAAGGTTAACATCTGATCGACATTGTAACGCTTGCAGGCGATCTTTGCCAGCGTCGGATCCATCTCTTGCTCCCGCCTCGGCTCACAGATCACCGTGCACAGCTCCATTCTTCGGTTCCGCAGCAGCACGAGTACAGCACCTGGGATCTGGCAATCGCAGAGATACAGAAACTCACTCCTCTGACGAAAGGGATAGCCTGGAACAGCTTCCGCTCCAGCGACAATTAGGACATGCGTGTGTCCTCGCTTCATCCCCTCCTTGCTAAGAAAGTCTATGACTATCGAACGATGCTGGTGAATCTCCTCCGGCACCAGGGACTCCGCACTTAGCGGATCTCCCTTTAGATATTCTCCAACTGTCCATTTCGCTGTTGTCTCCTTTGCTCGACCTAGACGCAACTCCGGAATGGACAAGGGTTTACACTGCCTGACGAAGTCGGAAATTGGAATGGTTTTTGGTGCTGGTTGGAGGACGCCTGCACTGCTTTCCAAACAGATTATTGGACTTTGAGGTATAGCTAAACTGACTCGCGGTCGAATACTTTTTAATTTTGTTATTACACTTAACATAATTGCATCTACTTATCTGGTAAACAAACTCGGTAATAATATATGACGAGCTACAACTAACTGACAATTGTTTAAAATGTCACTTAAAACAATCGATTATTCTTAGGAAAGCCGAGCGAAAATATCCAAATCTTATTGAACTTATTATTTTTAAATATTTTAATTTTGAAAAACTCTTTTAAATGATTGAATCATAAATAAATTCTCGTAATTATAGTTATATCTTAGAAAGCTTTTGAATTATTTGTTTAAGCGTAGTACGCTCTAGCTGAAAACATTTTGGATGCTCGAAATGTTCGATGTTTTGAGGTCGGGCAAACAGAATTCAGTGTGACAGCATAATACCAAAAAATCACTAAAAAGTTGAGAGATTGTTGGTCCTTTGCTGCTGTGGTCACACTGTTACGTCAGCTGTTCACAACAAACAAGTAAATACAATTTCAAATAATCAAAGTGACAAAATGGACCAAATGGACTTGACCAGTGAAGTAGCAGCGACCAATGCCATAATTTTCGGATTAACGGCCTCTGCAATACTTTCCCATGCACTTTTGATAAAAGTCGCATCAAAATGCTTTTTATCAGTCAAATCCCATATTAATAGCCTCTCTCTCACGTCTTCAATTAACCTTATGCGTTCTTCATTTTCGAAGACATCAATTCGGCTCTTATTTTGCTGCATATTTTTTTCCGCCATTGTTGTTCATTGATTTCGACTATCCAAAACAACGATTCAATCGATGTTTTGAAAGGTCAAAATAAAGCTGCCATCTGTTGACCAAACAGTGTTGTAAAACGCCAGAAAATATTCTGAGCTGCCCATATTTAGGTACAGCGTACATACGTTTAGAAATGGCCTTACAAAATAATTTCGAGCATGTTTGCAACCCTTTTTTTATATGGAGTTTTGGCCTTGCAAAAATATTTTCGGCTAGAGCGTACTATGCTTTAAATTAAAAGTTTTATAATATTTCAAAAATATTTTAGTTTTATTTTTAATTACAATTTAATTTTCTTAAAATACATACATCATTTTAAAAACTGCCCAAGTTGACATTAAATACATTATTATGTATATAAACTAGTGTCATTATCAGGGTTGCCAATTTATCCATTTTCTCGCCACATATTTGCGCTAATAAATTAGCGGTTGGCGGGAATTATAGCTATCATAATTTGAGCTGAGGTTGAACGATTTATACCAAATGAGCAAGGTCAAAACAACACTAAAAAATAAATTGAATATTGACGTATTGATAAATTTTTTTTTTATCAATATCTCTCATAAATTATTTATAATTGTATACTATTATATTGTCTACATACATTTCTAAAAATGTCTAGCCTTTTCGAGCTTGTTTTAAATGCAGATCTAGCTTTTCAGGCCCTAAAGAGTTGGCAGCACTGGTCATTATCAGCTGCTTACAGTTACTTACTTGTGCACGGATATCCGATGCCGGAAGCTACGTATTGTGGCATGAGCAATGGCAATGCCCACATTCGCACCGAGTATCACAGTCAACCAGCCCTTCCACCAGCCGAACAGGTAACCAGCAGTTATCAGCAGCACAAGGTAGCCCACAACGATGGGGAAACTGACGAGGGTGAAGAGTGCCATGAAGATGACAAAGATGAGCCAGCCATTCTGTGTCTCGATCCAAAAGAGCAGCTCTTTGGCATAGTTGCGAGTGAGGTAGCCAACGATCAGAACAAGACAGAGTATGGAAATGGGCACCAAATAGCTGAGATACCAATTGCGCATGATAAACGCATGGATGCGCATGCAGCAGGAATTGCGACGCAGGTACGAGGAGGAACGATTAATGTTGCGTCGACCAGCGCCACTTCCACTGTCATTGCCATGGCCAGGGCTGGCGTTAATGAGAAAAGCATCGAATTCGCTGCTCTCCTCATTTGTATTCACAGCAGCGTTGGCAACATTGGTCGACGCACTCTTGGAAGTGTCACTGGTTTCCAATGGAAAATTGGAACTGCTTGTGCCGCTGTAGCTGTTGCTCTTGATCAGCTGTGGCGAGCCCAAAGGAGAGCAGGAACTTGAGCTTGAGGAGGCGGTGGCGGTGCTGTTGGAGCTGTGCAATATCGAATCATCAAGAATGGGCGATTTAAATTTGTACATGTTGGTGTTGTTGTCATATCTGTAGGTGTTGATATTGTTGCTATTTTTGTTATTGTTGTTGTTGTTGCTGCTGTAGTCTGTGCTTGTCGACAGCGTCGTCGTCAAAGCGCTCATTTTGGGCTCGCAATATTCCCAAATATTTTACGCGTTACTGTTATATACATATATTGCCCTTTCTCCCCCTCGCCTTTCTCCGCGACAGCTGCTGCTTCTTCTTATTGACAATTCGTTTTCTCTTTCACTTTGAATGCATTGCTTTGTTGTTGTTGTCATTTAAAAATTTCACTCTTTCATGCCCAAACTGTGTGAATTTTGATATTTTACAAGTAAATAGATAACACGGCTCTTCCTTAAAGTAGGCTGCGAAATGGAATCTGATATTTGACACACTTTTTAATTTATAAACATTGCACTAATTTAATCAATGCCAATCATAAATTCCGTTTTTTTTTATTGTTTAATTAAATTAACTAGTGAATTATAATTGAGTCACAGACTTTTGCAATTTTGTTTGGAATTCGCAAATGGATCACATAAATAATTTTAAATATATTTACAAATTGTTTTCACTGTTTACGAAATTTTTTTATAAGAAAACAAAGCGCGGGTGCGTGAACGCGTCCGTCCTCAGTGGAAAATAAAATCAAACTAAAAAAGCTAAAAGCTGCAGTGTGACCGCAAGCTGTTAACGCCAAAATAGCCAACACCCAAACGCGCTAGAAAAAGCTACATTTGCTTCGCCGAAGTTTGTATGCTCTACAATTGTACATGTTGACACGGTTGCCACAATTGGCGTTTTTGCGCCAAAACTGGCTCTTTTTTTTCCTGTTGGCGCAATGGCACTTTATTTTTCGATTTGGCTCTTTTTGTCATCAGTTCAGAATCAGTTATTTTGTATAGTTTTAGGTTGAAGTACATATTTATTTTTATTTAATAGCATAATCACTAAATTAAGATAAAAATGTGAATATGTGTTATTGCTTTAAGTGAATGCAAAAATAAAATGAACTGCAAAAAAAGTTTTGGCTCTTTTTTAGTCAATTTGGCTCATTTTTTGTCTGTTTTTGGCTCAATCAGATATTTTTAAGTGGCAACCGTGCATGTTGAGAAAAAATCTATTCGATAAGTAATAATAAAATGTAAAATACATATTTTAGGTATAAAAAATTACAGCATAAGTAAATTTTAAAATATTAAAACTCATTTATTTGTACACTATCGAATATTTAACATGGGCTATCGTATATTAAACAGAGCTATCGTATATTTAACAGAGTTATCGTATATTTAACATAGGTTCTCACATGAAGCAATAACATAAGGAGGTCTCGTCGGCTGCCGAATCGTTCGGTTTTTAGTCCCTTCACGTACAGTGAATGCTCTCCGTCCCATTCTCTCGCGCTGATTATCAGTATAGTCAAGGGACTGCTTTTTGCCGATCCGACTCATTCCGGATCGCTGGGCAGTTTCTTGGAGCTGCGCGAGACGCTGGCTATGCTGGACGCATCCTGCAGCAGCACGAGACGCACAAAGGCCAAGTTGAGGAGGAACGCCTGGCCGAGCAGCTCCCGTTGATAGCGTTCGACCTGGGAGTACATACTGCGTAGGCTTGAAGGAAACTGCACCTGGTTGCACAAATATAATTTCTCTGCCTGCTCCTCCATGTTGTAGTGAGTGCGCATCATGCCCAGAATTGTGTCCTCGGAGGAGACGCGTTCAGTGCCCACAAGATGATTAAACAGTCGAGCCGTGAGAAACCGACGCAGATAATAGAGATTGGACTTGGTCTCGTCGGGATTTGTGCGCGCCATCAAGGCATAGCTAAGGATTGCGGTGACTTGAGCCTTTTGGATGTTGACATTCTGCTGGTCAATGCTGCCCGGATTGCTGTTGGCCTGTGCCATTTGTGGATTCTCTAGGACATAGCAGTCTGCCTGGGGGATTTGATGGGCCACATAAATGCAGCGACGCACCAGCTCGGCCAGGTGCAGTTTCTTGTCGTTTATCTCGTGATGCTGCCAGTGACTGAGCACACAAGGTGAGCTGGTGCTCTCCGGCAGCTCCAAGCGGGCCCAGCTCACACTGGTGACACCAATGCGAACTCCCACACTGGACAGGATTAGCTGACGCTGCTGCTCATCCATTGTCGGTGTTATAAACGCTGCCGTGCGAGAAGTCTTTTGTGCTTTCTCGCTAACCGCACGATTGGCAACCGGCTCAAGCAGACTCCTGTAGAACTTGGTGGCCACTTTTAACCCAAATCCCTCCACATGGAGAATATCACTTGGCTCAGCCATCGGTCCATTTCGTGCTTTCCACGTTTGCAGTTTGATGGCGCGCGACTTTGTTATGTCGTAGCTAAAAATGAAATGTTATTAATTTAGATAATTCAAGTGCATAGGATTAAGAGAACCTGAGCAACTGTTCGGCATCGTTTCCATTGATGGCGTCCAAGATTTGGTGTCGCTGTTCTTCAGTGTAAGGCGGCAATTCCACGGGCTGCTCTGCATCCTTGACCATTCCAGGCAAGGCGGGTGGCTGATTGCTCATCTGACGCACATAATTGGTTGTCAAGGCACGTACGACACGTTTCATATTGAAAGACAGCATCGTTTAATTTACAATATTTCTGAAAATTGCATTCTACTGAAATTACGCAAAAATTGTCAATTTGTTATTGCCGGTGCCAGTGTGACCATACAATCGGAATGCCAAAATTTTCGCAGCTGCTGCAACAACAGCTAGGGCTGCACAATATATCAATACTGAATCCATCGATGATTTCCAAAGCAATGCTTTTAACTTTTGATATATCGGAAAGTTTGCAAATAATTTAAATAAGGTTGAAGAAATTGGTAATTTTCAGAAACTGAAAAAAACTTGCAATGGGCTACGATGTCAATCGCTTTCAGGGCGAGGTCGACGACAAGCTACTGTGTCCCATATGTTCCGGTGTGCTAGAAGATCCGCTTCAGGTTTGACAGCAACAACAAAATAACCACAACTGTAACATTTTCATTTTTCAATTACCTCTGATTAGGCGGTCATGTGCGAGCATGCCTTCTGTCGCGGCTGCATCAACGAGTGGCTAACACGTCAACCCACATGTCCAGTGGATCGCAATGCACTAACAGAAGATTATTTAATAGCAGTGCCTCGCATATTGCGCTTGCTGTCCAGGTACGTTCAAGACTTATACAGTGCCTCCCAACTTATTTGACCCACTTGCCTTGCATTTTGCTAATTTTGAATGAGTTTATCTTTTAATGGGTGGATATAAAAATTGTTTTTGAACGCGATATTCTCATTTATTTAACTTATAGGTTGTCAATTACCTGTGACAATTCGCCCTATGGTTGCACAGCTGTGGTTACATTGGATGCCTACAACTCACATTTGGAGGATTGCGTCCACAATCCGAAACGTACCAGGTTTCCATGTAAAAGGGGCTGTGGCTTGGATATACCGAAGGACAAGCTGATGGATCACAATTGTCAGGATGAGCTGCGCACTTTGATTGCGACGCAAACGGAGCAAATGGGGCAACTGAAGACGAAACTGATTGATCAACAGCTTACCATTAACGAGTTGAAGCGGGAGTTACAACTCTGTAAGGACTTTAGGCGACTAATGCGCGGGTCTAGCCCGGACAAGCGTGCCAAAAAAAGTTTGCCAACAATTTAAATAAGGTAGAAAGTGCTTAAACTACATGACTTTGTGTTATAGAAATTAAAAATATTTCATATTCAAAAGTACTCATCTGTTCTGGATAATTACAAGTTTATTAGCTAAATTTCTTTTATTTGTGCAAGCCTTAACACTGGCGCCAAATGACATTAAATTGCATTCCCACTGTGTGAATCACACAATCGATTGTTCGAGCCGATACATTTCATAAACAAGTGAATGGCCGTTGTGAAATCAAAATTAACGCTTTCAGAGCTGCCACTTTTTTATGGCAGAAGTGATCGACAGTTTAAATCATCGATCGATTGCCCGATTGTAAACCCAATGATCGATTCATCTAAATTATCATCGATGCTCTTGCAGCCCTAGTTGCAACAGCTGTTTCGCTGCATCAAAATATCCGGTCCGGACAACTATTTTCATTCATAAATAGTAAACACAGTGCATTGCACCACGTACATTTTATAGATTGACGCTAGAAACGCACATAAAACAAACAGAATGCACTTCTCCTGGATGAAACTGGCTATTTACCTGCTAACATTTCTCACATACGCATATTCGGGTTACGGGTCCAGCACAATTGTGCATCTACGGGATGCCATCATTGCGGCGGAGGCAATCTTTGGTGACGTTTTCAAAAATTTCATCACAGTTGTCCGTAAATTTCGCACCGTACACGAGGTCTTCGATGCGGCTGTTGAGGAAAACTGCGTGTTTCAGTGCCCAGTGCCCGATGGCGGGGGCACGGGTAAGTGTGTCTGACGCAAATGGATATTAATCATTATGTAAATGTGGTAACACTGACGTGTTTTTTTTTGTCTTTAGCGCCGCGCGCCGTGCAAAATAAGTTCTACACGCCCACTCCGGACGGCTGCGGCTCTCTAGGCTTGAGAATTAGCACAGATTACCTGCCCGCCGCTGAGATGGAGACTTGCTGCAATGAGCACGACATTTGCTACGACACCTGCAATAGCGACAAGGAGCTGTGTGATCTGGACTTGAAGCGTTGCCTCTACAGATACTGCGATAGCTACGAAAAGTCTATTGCCAGCGATTTAATGACCAAAGGCTGCAAGGCGGCCGCGAAAATGCTCTTTACGGGCACACTAACACTCGGATGCAGGGCGTATCTGGACTCGCAGCAGCGCTCCTGTTACTGTGCACCCAGCAAACCGAATAACTTTAATGGCAACAAGCATGCGATTAGCAAGGAGAAGCAACAACGCCAAAAATACGGCTGGAAGGATCGCAATGAAATTTAGCACTGGCTGTGGAAATTCAAAACGTTAATTGTTTTCGTTTGTAGATGTTTCATGTTAGTTTTTAGTTGCAGTTTTAGTTTCCAGCCGTCTGACGAAATTGTCGAGTGTTATGCCAAAAATAGCATAGGCTCAGTATTTAAATATTAAACAAAAACCCTAATGAAAATAAATCTCATTTTTAATTTATAATAATCGTTGTTTGATTAAAATAAATTTTCAAATTTCCCTCGATGATTTTGTCAGTTATTTTATTGTGTACATTTTATCGATAAGTTTTTATACATTCTTACACTTGCCAACACTAACCGCGCACCCTGAGAAATTAAGCAGCACTGAAACTACACAAGCGCAGCAGCAGCAAAAAAAGATTTTGCAATTTTCAGAAACTGAATAAATGTTGATGTAGCTAGACATAAAATAAAGCTTGCAATGGGCTACGATGTCAATCGCTTTCAGGGCGAGGTCGACGAGGAGCTAACATGTCCCATATGTTCCGGTGTGCTAGAAGATCCGCTTCAGGTTTGACAGACAGCAACAACAAAGTAACCACAACTGTAACATTTTCATTTTTCAATTACTCTCTCATTAGGCGGTCATGTGCGAGCATGCCTTCTGTCGCGGCTGCATCAACGAGTGGCTAACACGTCAACCCACATGTCCAGTGGATCGCAATGCACTAACAACGGCCAATTTGAGAGCAGTGCCTCGCATATTGCGCAACTTGCTGTCCAGGTACGTTCCAGTCTCCCACACACAAGTCCGAGTCAAAATACAGTGCCTCCCAACTCATTTGACCCACTTGTCTTGCATATTGCAAATTTAAAATGAGTATATCTTTTAATGGAAAGAATATAATAATAAAATTCGAAAGCGATTATGTTAATTAATCTTCAATTTTAATTATCCATAATAAACTGTTAAAGTATCATTTAATAATTGTTTAATTTACAGGCTGTCAATCACCTGTGACAATGCACCCTATGGCTGCACAGCTGTGCTTAAATTGGATGCCTACAACTCACATTTGGAGGATTGCGTCCACAATCCGAAGCGTCCGTTTCCATGTGAAAAGGGCTGTGGCTTCGATATACCGAAGGACGAGCTGAAGGATCACAACTGTGTGCGCGAGCTGCGCACTTTGATTGTGAAGCAAACGGAGCAAATGGGGCAGCTGAAGACGGAGCTGACGGATCAACAGCTGACCATAAACGAGTTGAAGCGAGAGTTGCAACTCTTTAAGGATTTTATGCGAGCAATGCGCGTGTCTAACCCGGCCATGCGCGCCATTGCTGATCAAATGGAGCGGGACGAGGTTATACGCTGGAGCAGCGCCCTGGCCAGAGCGCGTGTCACACGCTGGGGCGGCATGATCTCCACACCCGACGATGCCCTGCAGGTGAGTGTGGTCAATAACAGGAGTTGACATACAAATACTTGAGATATCTTTCGATTTCCACAGCTTATGATTAAGCGCGCCCTGTCGGAATCGGGTTGCCCGCCTCACATTCTGGACAGCCTAATGGAGAATTGCCACGAACGACGTTGGCCCCGCGGCTTGAGCTCGCTGGAAACGCGACAGAACAATCGACGGATCTACGACAATTACATCTGTCGGCGCATACCAGGTGAGTGTTTGTGTTTGGGATTAGAATGCCATCGAAAAGCATCTGCCCTGACTAATTAAAGGCTTTGTCATTGCAGGCAAACAGGCGGTGCTTGTGCTGAGCTGCGACAACGTCCACATGACTGAGGATGTGATGGTCGAGCCGGGTCTGGTGATGATATTCGCCCATGGCATCGAATAGCCCTCGAACAATCAGCAGCAGCAACTACATTCAACTATATGATTAGCAACTAAATACTAAATGTATATCAAACAGTGCTCAGTTTTGTTGTTTCCTTGACCTAATGCATAAGACTTAAGCATAATATAATAACACAATTCTCATTTAATCATTAAGAATCCCTCGAATAACAACAAAAACAAAAACAAACCATTCAAGCGCCTCATGACAACTTTCAAGTTGTAGCAAACAAATTTAAATTACATTTACATTACATGCGATATTGTTTCTATATAAGTAACATACATATTCCATTTTTATTCATGTAAAAATAGCAAACATATCTTTTTAAGAGATCTCAACAAACAAATTTTTGTTAATGTTCACTTTAAAATTTTTGTCGATGCATAGAACTTGTGTCTATTCATTAATTATTTGTGTCTTTTATTTAGGAAACTTAAAGCGTTTACTTAATTATTAATTAAATGAATTTTAAGAATCTCAACTTTGGTTTTTAATCAACTCGCTGTAAACAATTCAAAAAGAGCTAGATCTAGCATTTAAAAGACTAAGCTGGCAACACTGGTAACAGCTGCGCAATCGCTTTGCAAAAGTTTATTGGGTTGTGTCGCCTAATCTCTCTCTCTCTCTCTCTCTGTCCCCCACCCCCAACCCACACAAATGCACACACACACAGACGTGTAAGAGTTCTGGGCATCATCTGTTCCAGAAAAGGAAATTCAAAAAGCGGCTTCCAACAAAAACAACAGCAAACAAATCAAACGAGTTCCTGCATGAGCTTTGAGAAAACTAAAAACCGGTTACAAATTTTGTAGACTTGTTTCTCTTTCCGCGATATTTATTATTCAAAAAAAAACAATACAAAAAACAAAAATTGTTTAAAATTTGATGTTGTTTTGTTACATATGCCAAAAAAATAGATTACCATAGCATTTAAATATTTATAAGCACAATTAACGCCTAGCTGCAAAGGGGGCGCCCCCTGGCGTTTGAAAAGTGAGAGTTTCAGTGGAATAAACCGCAAGCGGCGCGCGCAGCATCCAACAGTCGTTTGTGGCGCAGTGAAGCTGTCGGACGTGCTTTAGTCTTCTGCTAAATTTGATTAACCAAACAAGTCAGCAACGAAATGAATTTGTCAATTTGTATGCTAATCTTGGCAAGCGTTTGCCTGGCAGCGACGTCAGCGGCGCCGCAGCAGAGGCAGCGTAACGAGAAGCAGGTTCAGGAGGGATTACGTAAGTATCAAATTGATAATCGATTCTTATCGATTAATGCTAATTGAACTGTAACTGTAACCGTAACAGCTGCCAACGTCATCGAGGAGGTCGTACTGGAGTCTCATCTGCATATTAAGCCCAAGGCGGTTCAGAATGTGCGACGCGTGCGATCCGCAGTGGAGCAGACTCTCAGTGGAATCTATGCGGCGCACAAGCGGGTGAAGCGTCAACGCAATGTCAATGCTGGCACTCAAGCCGGCGCTGGACGCACCCAATCTGGCGTTAACGTGGGCGTCGGTCCCAATGGCGGCACTGCCGATGCCAATGTGAACCTGAAGCCACTGGGTCCTTTGGGTCCCAATGGCTACGCACAGGAGCAGACGGCCTCAAATGGTGCGGCAAGCGGCAACTTTAACGGCGGCTCCTCATCGGCCATTGGCCAAGCCCAGGGCTTCCAGTCACAAGGTGGTAGCGGCTCCTTTGGCGGCTTCTCCGCCAGCACAGGCACCCAATCGCAGAATTTCAATCCCTTTGGCCTCAATAATGCGGCGGGCGCTTCACACAGCCAAGGCTTCATCCTGCCCAATGGTCAAACCATCAACTTCAGCTCCACAA
This sequence comes from Drosophila recens, assembly GCA_037043495.1. Lineage (NCBI taxonomy): Eukaryota > Metazoa > Arthropoda > Insecta > Diptera > Drosophilidae > Drosophila > Drosophila recens. The sequence continues at coordinate 71,404 of JBAMBJ010002046.1, forward strand.
ACAGTTTTGCCAACAATGGTCAAAACTCAGGTGCCAGCCGAGGTGGAGCCGTATCTGTCAGCGGTTAAAAGGATTTATGTGAAAAATATATCTTGTGAATTTATAGTCGCCTTTTTTTAACACTTCTTAACATTTGAATACCTGTTCAAACCATTATTAAAAACTTTAAAACATTTTTGAAAATAGACCTAGAAATTTAACATTAAAAAAAGCCTGTTTCCTCAATAACTTTTAATGCCTAAAAATTTAGACGATAGCTCTCAAATGTTAATGTGCAATTATTTACGAAAATATTAAAATTCCTAAAAAGTATACCAAGAAATACCGAAGCCTGTTTTTACTCAAAAACAGTGGTGTCCAAAATGTGTATTTTTTGTATTTTCCTATCCAATGGAATAGGAAAAAGTATATACTATAAAAATATCACATTTTTAAATATTTTAAAAATCCTTTATACACAACAAGAAATCCGGAAGCTGTCTTTTTTTTGATAATAACATGCTGTAACTACACTTAGAAACATTTGTGAATTTTCTAAGGGTCCATCGAAAATATTCCAAGAAATCCTAATGTATTGCCATTATTCACAAAACCTGTTTATATTAGGGCCTACAAATAATGATTATTTGTTTTTTTTTTGTAATCAAAAAATCATTCACTTATAATAACTTTGAGAACCTGAGAATAATACCAATATTCATCTTTATGGCTCATTTATGCATTTTCACGATTATTAGAATTTTTTCAAGTTTTATAGATTTGCACTAAATAATGATGAAATTTGAGTTATACTTTTTTATTGCACAAAATAAAACTCAAGTTGTAATTTCGACTAGGCTTAATTTGATGCTCTCCACAAGAAATTTTGATTTTTTAATGGATTATTATTATGGTTTGTCTTGGCTTATTGACTTGGAATATGTATAATTTTTGCGTTTATTTCCTAAGAAAAATTCGAAACTACAACTTGAGCTTTACTTTGAGCAAAAAATAAAACTCATGAAAAAATGATTTTTTCTTTAAGTTTTATTTTTTTGCTCACAAATAATGATTATTGGTTGGGAAGTAAAGTATAACTTAAAATTAATCATTATTTTGTAAGCAAACCTATAAAACTTGAAATGAATCAATATTTCAAAATTTTTTTAATAACACTTATGATTATAGTCCCTGGTTTAAATTCCCAAACATATTGATAAACTGTCATTTTGATAAAAAATGTTGTTTTGGTTTTATTGGTTTGTTAAGTTTATCGGTTATCTGCTTAATCGGATTCGCTTTCGCTCTCTGATTGAAAATCGCCCACTTCAATGGAGAATTTGTATTCCTGATCGCATCCCAGATAGGAATCGCTCATATAGTATAGGGTATAATCGTGCTTGCCCGGACTGGGAGCCACAAAGTCCAGCTTAACCTTGGCCTTCTGTTGCAACGTGAGGCGTTTGATGGAGAGCAGGGAATTGGTCTTGGGATCCCCAATGACCACCCACCAGCCCTCCTCGCGTTTCTGGGGGAAGAAGGGCGCAATCACCGGACCAGTAACCTCATCCTCACGCTCCAGTTGCACCACCACATTGACCGTTGAGCCCGAGTTGATGCGATCCTTATCCACGACCTCGTAGTTGAGCTCAATGTTGGGATATCGATTACAGAATCGCGCCACATCGGCCATTTGGGCATCGGACAGCTGCAGCAGACGCGAACGATCCTCATCCTCCAGCTCCATAATGTCAAAGACGGTTTCGATTTTCTAAATTAAAGAAATAACAATCAGTATAAAATGAAACTAATATTAAGTTAGGGTTATTTACCTTATCCGTGCAGCGCTTGATAATCTCGGCATTAAAGTGTGGCAGCTGCCGCAGATAGGAGTCCTTGCTCCACATGGCCTGGGTAACCATCTGTGCCAGCTCCATGGCAGCCACAGCAGGCGATAACCAGCCGTTGGAGCTCAGCACATCCACGCACGCCTGGATTAGGCGTATCGCCTTGCTCAGAATCTGTTCAGTGTCGCCCTGGAGTTCGGGTTCCACTTGCAAACGCGACAGATGCGCCTGCAGCAGCAGGTTCGTTTTAATATGCGGATCATTAAATCTGCAAAGGAATTGCATATAAATTATACAAATTTCAAGGGAAAGTATAAAATATATATTTACTTGGGTGCCGTTTCGTTGGGACCAGTCAGTTTGTTGGGCAATCCCTGGGAGAGCCTGCGCAGTACCTTCTCCTCGTGGTGTCTCACCACAACATCCTCATACTCGGCCGCCGATGATATAATCTCCAGCAGACCACGCACCTTGGTCTTGCTATTCAACGACAAACTGAAAAGCTCTGTGGGGAAATAAATAAAAAATATTTAATATATAAATTAAACAAGCGGAACAGTCGAGTGCACTCGACAGTAATATACCCTGGGCCTAGGCCTAGGCCTCGGCACGCCGAAGATTTGATGCCAATGCATACTAATACTTAATTATCCACCTTCATATGACATACCTTTAGATATTAATGAGTGATTTTTACCAATTTGCTCGAAATCTTAGTATTTTAAAAATTAATTAAAAGTAAAAATTATTCAAAAAATTCGTTGACTAAATCAGGAATCGAACCCACGACCTCTGCCGCCCGGCGCGTATTTCTAACATTAGACAGACTATTCTAATAAATGAACAATATTCAAAAATTAAAAATCATCTGCAGACCGGGAATTCGAACCGTCATCTCCCGTTTCGTTTGCCGAGCACCTATCACTTACACCACTCCACCACTTGGTCTGAAGCTGACAATATCGATATACATTCTCGATGTCTGTACATTCTGGCGGAGTAAATGTAAAATTAATTAATTTAACATTAATTCTATTTATAGAACTGCCATTGCCATCAACAAAATTGTTAATATCTTTACTATTTATGGCCCAATCGTGTTGAAAGTTGCTGATTAGTTTTTGGGCATGATTCTACACACGTTGGTATAAAAAAATTTAAAAATTTAACTTAAGACTCAAAATTAAAGGCACTGTCAGTTTTTTTGTGAATTACGTCCCCTGTAGTGGGCGTGGCAAAATGTTAACAAATGGGGAGTCGTCATTTCAAATTTGGTGATTCTAGCTCTTACGATCTCTGAGATCCTTTTGCTTACACGGACCGACGGACATGGCTATATCGACTCGGCTGTTGATGCTGATCAAGAATATATATATATACTTAATGGGGTCGGAGATGCTTCCCTCTGCCTGTTGCATACTTTTGAGCAAACTTAACATACCCCCAAATAATTTATAACTAAATCTAAGAATATATCTTCAATTCGTTACCGATCGTTGTATAGTTGATATAATAGTAGGCTGCAATCATGCCCAGATTCAGTGGCAGCGTGTCCATATCATCCTCGACACTGATGCACTTGGACTGCTCCAGATCGCTGAGCGTGTTCTCCACCAGCTCGGACAGATGATCCGACAGATGGCGATGCGTGACGCCCTGTAGATTGTAATAGTTGGGATTCTGGGTCAATCGGCGATAGAGGAATGTCCATGTTAGATAATCGACGGCATCCTGTTTGTTCTCAATGGTTTTGGTGACGACCTCGGCATTGAAATGATCGTGCATGCGATGATCCAAATGACTCTCGATGGGCAGCGGCTCGTTGATGAACTTCTTGAAGAAATCCTTCTTGGAACTCTGACACATTAGCACACACTTCGCATCGGCGTCCTTGGATCGATTGGCGCGTCCAATCATCTGCAGCACATCGGTAATGGGATAATCCTCGTACGAATGATTCTTGCCATTGTAAAACTGTGTATCCATGATAATGGCCAGATGGGACGAGATGCTCATGCCCCAGCACATGTCCCGGGAGACGACAACCAGCTGAAAAGCGCCCGCCGTGAAGAGTTGCTCCACGATGCGACGATCCGAGGCGGACAAACCCTCGTGCAGATAGGCCACACCCTGGACAATCGTTTCCTTCAGTGTTATGTCCGACATGCGCTCCAGGAAGGGCTGCACACTCTCCTCCTCCGCCAGGAAGAAGCGATTCGGCTGCACATCCGTGGTCGCATACGTCACAATATCGATGGCCGTGAGACGCGCCTGTCGCCGGGATGAAACGAACACAATCACCGGCTTGTCGGCGCTGTACTTGAGAATCGCATTGTAGACGGGCTTCGACATGGTCGCAATGCGTGTGGCATTGTGGGTGACATTGAATCCCTGGATGTGCAGCTCCAGCGGTATGGGACGCACACTGGGATGGAAATTGAAGGTGGCATTCGGATTACAGCCCAGCCATTGGGCCACATCCCGGGCATCGGTCAGGGATGCGGACAAGGCCACAATGCGAATCTGTTTCTCAATCTGGGAGCTGATGTAACGCATCCGGGAGCAGACAATCTCCATGACGGGTCCCTCCTCGCCGCCCACTAGCTGCAGTTCGTCGACAATAAACAGATTGACCTGCTGGACGTTCTTGCGCTGCTTCCAGCGACGCGACAACACATCCCACTTATCCGCGGTGGTTATCACCAGCTGCCCCTTGGCAATTAGCTTCAGATCCGTGCCCGTTTCACCCGTCAGCTTGACCACCTTGATGTCCAGTGCCCCAAACTTCTCGTGCCAGTCGGCAAAGACCAAATCGGCCAGAGCCTCCTGGGAAACGAGATAGACGCAACGACCGTCGATGCTCTGGCTGAACAGCCGCATGATGGCAAACTCGGCAATGGTCATCTTGCCCGATCCCGTGGGCGCACCCACAAACACATTGTCGTCGCTGTTGTACACGGCATTGAAGACCTGCGTCTGGATGGGATTGAACTGCTGGAACTTGCGGCTCGCATAGAATGCCTCGAATTTCGGTTGACGCAATGCGCTAATGGGCAACGGCTGCAGATCGAGCAGCTCTGTGGGTGGCATGTTCTTCTCGGGCAGTATGAGATGCCTAAAGGACACGGGCAATTGGGTCTCGGCGCCAATCCAACGATCCGAGACAATCCGGAGGAAATATTGCGGTGGCAATGGCTCAAAGACGGGCACAAAGAACTTCAGTTGATGCTCGTCCTGAGCATATTTCTGCTTCAGCAGGAAGAACTCGTGATGCAGTATCAGCTCCGAGTCGACATCTTCGATCAGCACCCAAAATCCCTCCGACTGGCCGTGCACCTTCTCGTCCCACTGGAAGTCCGGCGTAATCGTGAGCTCCACACGCAATGTGGCTCGTGTAATCGGCTGAATGTGCGTGGACAGCTCCAGTTTGGGAAACTGATGGACAAACTTGTGTATGGTCTTGCCCAGCTTCGGCACGCGTATCAGTTCGCCCAGCTCGTGGGGCTCCAGATCGTAGAGACGGGCCCACGGGAAGTGTTTCTTCTCCAGCTTCTTGGCGATTTCGTCGGGCATCTTTTTGAACTGGCGCAACGGTGTCATCGATTGCCACATGCGACGATCGATCATCTTGCAGAGCGTCAGCGTTTTGTCCGCCAACTGGGCCCAGCCGCGCGTCAGGACAATCTCAAAGATGGCGCGCATGAGACGCGCCGCGGATTGTGTAATAAACACCATGTCGGACATCAGGGCGAATCCCTCCAGCTTCAGTTGCGAGATGTACGCCTGCAGCAGCACATTCACCTTGGCGCTATGCTCCTCAATGGACTCCTTGATGGGTATGGGCACGCGTTCCATTAGCTTCTGCAGCTCCAACTTCTCCTCCTCCCGCACCGAGATGTGACGGAACTCCGAGGAGAGGGAGAAGACGCGAAACAGCTCAATCTCGCTGAGCGTTTGCTTCAACAACTGATTGTAGGTCAACATTGTCTCATGGGTCAAATAATAGTGCGATGCAATGCGTCCCAGATCCGTCACCTGAAAGTGTCCCGTCTTGCGTTCGTATTTAACCAAGCCGCTTCTCTCCAAGCAACAGGCGGCCGTGTGCAGCAGATCAGCCCGATGTTGTTCCAGCAGCGGATCCGCTTCGATGGCATCGTGGGAGACGCCATACAGCGTGGGATTCCTCAGCATGCGTATGTACAGATAAGTGTAGCCCAGCCAGTTGACGGCATCCTGCAGATGCTGCACTGTGCCCAGCACAATCTCCGCATTCAGCATGTCCGGCAGCTTCGAGATGAACTGCGACTCAATGGGCAGCTGTTGATTGAGCAGCGACAGATAGAACTGCAGCTCACTGTGATTCGTGATCAGTATGCCCTCGCCCTTGGTATCGTACTGCGGCCGACCGGCACGTCCCAGCATCTGGAGTACATCCAGGGCGCTCAGCTCCACCCAGCGACCCTTCTCCGGATTGTACACCTGTGTGCCCTTAATGATGACCGTGTGCGCGGGCAAATTGACACCCCAGGCCAACGTGGCCGTCGACACCAGCACTTGGATGTGCCGATCTGCAAACAGATCCTCGACCAGTGTACGATCCACGCGTGTCATGCCCGCATGATGTATGGCAAATCCGTAGGGCAGCAGTTCCTTCAGTTCCGAATTCTTCACCTGCTCGGCCTCGGTGCGCAGCACTTCCATGCTGGCCGATCCCTCGCGCAGGAAGCTGCCCAGGGTGTCCTGCTCCAAGCACATGTCGCGAACGGCACGCGCCGTCTTGCCCGTCTCCTTGCGGGAATGCACAAAGACCAGCACTTGGTTGCGTCCCGCATGCTCCATGGTCTTCTCATAGACAATCTCATTCATGACCTGGAAACGCTTGAGGGCCTTCTTCTCCGTGACACCAATGTACTGCTGTTCCAGCGCCACCGGCCGGAAGCTGTTGTCAAAGTAGAAGAGTCCCTTGTCCGGCTTGACGCGCAGGAACGTTGCCACGTCCTGGTAGTTGGGCAGCGTGGCGGACAGGCCCACCAGACGCACCTCCTCCTGCGTGGCCTCAATGTTGCGTATGGTACGTGCCACGAGCGCCTCCAGCACCGGACCACGCTCATCGTGCAGCAGATGAATCTCATCGATGATCACCAGACGCACCAAACTGACGAACGTCCGTTCTCCGCCCTTGCGTGTGATGATGTCCCACTTCTCGGGCGTGCACACAATCACCTGGGTGGCGGCAATTTGCTCGCGGGTCAGCTGATGATCGCCCGTCAGCTCGGACACGGTCAGATTGTAGCAGGCCAGGCGGCGGCCAAAGTTGCCGACCATTTCCTGTACCAGCGATTTCATGGGCGCCACATAAATGATCTTGAAATCCTGCGCATTAATGGTGCCGTTCTCATTGATATGCTTGCCAATCTCGCGCATCATGGTGAGCAGTGCGACATTGGTTTTACCCGCTCCCGTGGGTGCACACAACAGCATATTCTCGTCCGAGTCCAGGGCGGCCTTGTAGAGTCGACTCTGGATGCGATTCAGTGTCTTGAATCCCTCGAACACGGGCTGCACATATTTGGGCAGCTTGTCAATCGGTTGCAGCTCCTCGTCGGCATCGAAGGCCACCTGTTTCAGGGCGGGCACATGCACTTCCTCGTAGCCCTTGCGCTGCTTACGGTAGCTGCCATCGGGCAGCTGGCAACGCTTGTTGGCCATAAAATGCGAGCCTTGGGTAAAGGCCAACTCGTCCAGCTCGAGCAATTGACGCACTCCGGCCACTTGACCGGCTGCAGCAGCTCCACCATCATCCGCATCGCCCTTCCCGCGCTTATGCGCACGTGCATCCGCCTCCTCCTGCTCATCCGCCTTGCCCGTATCCAGCTGGCGCAAGATCTTCGCCAGCGCTGTATTTCCACGCATCTTTTCGCGTATACGCTGACGCTCGCTGTCCGTCTGGGCGGACGCCAACATGGTGCAGTAGAGTATCATTTGGCGATTCAGTTTCAGCTGCTTGATAAAGTCAAAGCAATCGTAGCCCAGGAGCAGCACCAGTTGATTCTCGCAGTCCCGCTCGTCGGCGGCATCCTTCAGTATCTTGAGCACATCGGCCGCCTTGCTCTGCGACACCATGGCATCCTTGTAGTACTTGCTGAGACAACGCTGCAGCCAGTAGGCATCGATGTCCAGCGGATGCAGCAAACGATCCTTCTTCACATTGCTGGCGGCCTCTTCGCTGGCGAGCTGCGCATTAAAATGTGTGTGAGACATACTCTGTATAGATCCATGGACAATACTTACATTCTCGGCGTGCAGTGTGTGATCAATGCGAGCTTCCTCGCCCTCGTCCTGGGCATCGTCGTCGCGTATCTCGCCATACATGTCGTTGTCGCTCTCCTCCTCCGACTCCTCGAACTGCACATTGATGCCGTAGGTCTCGTCAATTTGCTCATCATTGTTTGTGGCTGCTGTGAGCGCATTCACAGCATCGCTGCCAAAGTCTGTGATCTTTTTGCCCAGATTGACGAGCAGCGCAAAACGTTCGTCAGTCACCTCGCCCAACAAGCTGTCCACATCGCGTTTACGCTCACGATCCTTGAGTCGATCGTTTTTGAGAACGGCTAGAATTTCATCAGCTGCACCGCAGAGAATGTCACGCGGCTGATCGCCCAGAGCTTCCTGTATGAAGCTGAGCAGGACTTCGTAGGTCTGACGCGTCTCCTGCGTCTTGGGGCGGTAAACAATGCCGACCATTTCGTCAATGCCCTCCGAGAGCAGCGTAGCGCCCTTCATGCGCTCAAAATCGTACTGTGCTTCGTCACGCTTTTGGCGCTTCTGTTTCCGCTCCTCCGTCTTCTCCGGCTTTGTGCGCTGGTAGCGATCGCCCATCCGGGTGCCATCCAACTTGCCCACCAAGGAGCACACCTCACCTGTGGCTTCATCGCGTCGCGGACGCTCGATTAAACGTACATCAGCTTGCAGCACAAGATTCGAGTTCTGAAAAAAAAACAAAATTACCAAAAAGTTAAAATCAACAAAAACATTTTTCGGCAAACGTTTACCGCATGTGGCGGCACTTTTTTGCAAACACTTTTCAGCTACTTACCGCTTTGTACTCGTACTGCAATTGACGTGCAGCGGCATCCGCCATGTTTATTCAATGTTTTCTTAGCGTTTGTTCTGCACAAATCACTTATTTTTAACAATTTTAACGCGTAAAAATTTCACACCACCGCTGTATTTCTATAGTGTTGGGTTGCCAGAGTGAGTGAGTGAACAAAAAAGAGTTCCAAATGGCTTGGCAGCCAAAAAAAAAAAGGTGGCAGCCTTAGCAACGGTTCAAAATTGAACGAATTTAACTCTTTTCAGAAAAAGATTTAAATATGAACATTTTATTTTTTTCTTAATAAATATTGAACCTAGAGCTTTGAAACTTTCACAGGAGGATTTCTAATATTTTTTTAAATTTTTATAATTTTTTTAGAATATTTTCAATAACAGAATAATTTGTTAATTTCTTCACAACGCAAAGGCTGACGTTCCCCAAACCAATTTTAAAATTAACTTTATGAATTTACAAAACTTTTAACTTTCTTGCTTTTTCAATTTGTACCTACAAATTTTTTAATAATTTTTTTAAAATAATTTATTTTATTAGAGAAATGACATGGGACATTCGTGCGTGAGGATATCGTGTTCTTACACAGGGTGCAAACAGGGTGATGCATAGAGTAACCAAGGCTGCCACCTTGTAATCACATAGTATTTTTTTTAAAAGGATCCATTTTGTGGTATTTTTTTTTGTCAAGCACATTCGTTAAAATGACCACATTGTTAATGAAACTTCGATATCGCTACTGAATTATCAGCCGTAAATCGCAGAATCAGATGCACAATGCCTACCAGCATCAGCAGCAGCGTGTACAACTCTCAAAGACTCTACACTCGGGCACAGGTGAGCCGCCTGCGTGTTCGCCCTACAACTGAGCCGCAACAACAACAACAACAGCATCAACCAATTGAACGCAACCGTCTGTGAAACAACCAGCATCATGAACAACTCCAACAACTATCAACGATATGTGCGTGGACTCACAGTGGATCACTCAGCGATGCCCGCGCCCCTTGCACCCGGCACACAGCATTTGCTGCCCAACAACCTGCACAGCCCAGCGCCCAACATCCTTCAGCTGGACCATCATCCGCTCCTGCACTTTCTCAATGGCAATACAACAGTTAGCTCTGTGGTTGCCAGCAATGTGGCGGTGGCGGCGGCGGCGGCAAATACCAAACTGGAGCCTGATCAGGAATCGCAGGCTGGACGCATGACGCACGTGGGCAACATCAATATGCTGAAGGGTGAAAACCCGGATCGACCGTTTGGTTGTAGCGTCTGTCGGCGTTTCTTCTCACAGCAAAGCACATTGATAAATCACATCAAGACGCATACGGGCGAGAAGCCATACAAGTGCAAGATCTGTGATGTCAGTTTCCGGCAAGTGGCCACGCTCAACAATCACATGAAGATCCATACCGGAGAGAAGCCCTACAACTGTTCCTATTGCCCCAAGCAATTTCGGCAGAAGAGTACGTTACAGAACCATGAGCGGATCCATAAGTGCTAGGCCAACTCCGTCGCGTCACTCCACCCACCCTTCTTAATCCAATAACAACAACAGCCAGCCATTGAGGAATAGTGCAATATGTTTAAGCACATACAGCTTAAACTAGATGCAGATGCAGATACAACTACAGCTACAGATTCATTTTCGATACATGCACAGAATACAGTACATACATATACATACATATATATTTGAATATATACTCGATAAAAAAGAAAGTGTTATTTACTAGAGCTGGGATTTTTAGTTCAATTTGCTGAAGAAGTCGTTAGCAGTGTTGCCAGGTGTTGGCCGCTTGCATAAGCTAGATTCTGAGTAAAAATAAGCTAAAAATATGTCCTGAAAAACAAGCTATATCCAAATGCAAGAATGCATACAAAATCAGCTTTTTATTTAAATGAAATTAGTTAGCAAATCATTGATTTTATCAGTTTCTTTCTCACTTAAATATCTATCTATCCATATATTTTTGAATAAGACTAACATATTTTTGTGGAAATTAAAATAATTAAAAAAAAATAAAAATAAATAAAAAAGAAAAGAGCATTTTTTAATGGCAAAAATAGCAAGGAACTCAATTTTATAAGCTATCCATTTTGAAATATGCTAGATCTAGCCTGAAATAAGCTAATCTGGCAGCACTGATCGTTAGTAATAATACTGATACTGAATAAAGCACTATTTTTTCCCGCCTCTTTGACATTAGCTCTGGTCACACCGTGTTCGTTGTAAACAAAGTAAACAATCGGCGCTCTCTTGTAAATTGTAATAAATTGAGGCAACAAATCGATAAGCAAATCAGTTGCTCGGCGACCTCGTTAGCGTATGTAACGAAACTGGGCCAATCAACAATCAATAATACAATAACAATAAGCGAAAACATATCAACATAATGATGCTACCGATGGCAAGTACAAATCAGGATCTACGATGTCCCGGCTTCTGCGATTGCCGCTTTCCCAGTTCCATCGATGTGGCGAATCACAAGGGCAACATACCCGACATGGTGACGTGCCGCTGTGGCGAGGACAGTGGCAACGGCTTGCAATGGCAATGGCATAAAGATGACGAATCCGATGCCCACATCGTGGGCAGAAACATCATATTCCATCCCACATACAGCCAGGGCACGGCGATTGCACGCGGCGAGCAGCCGCTGCAGCACGACAAAGTTCATTTCTGGGAGATGCGTGTCATTACAGCGCTAGCGGGCACAGATGTGGTGAGTGGGTTGAGTTGAGTTGAGTGCATCTATCTGCAGGGATTAAAATAGTCACAAGATAAGCAACATTTCATTTCATTGATAAGGCCAAATAGCGTCAGCCTGTCTTGTCAGCTTTGAAAATGGAAATGAGGAAATCTTACTTGAGTTGAACTGATAAGCCAAATCATTTCTTACACTAATCCCATTCAATTACAAAAGGTCAATGTAAATACTGTAGTTTTAATTTGTTTTACCATCTAACTTTGTATTCCAGATGTTTGGCATAGGCACCGATGGCGTTAATCTGGAACAATTCAAATTTCATTTTGTCTCCGCATTGGGCACGAATGCCCAATCCTGGGGCTATTCATACAATGGCAAAATCCAGCATTGCGGTGATCAGTTGCCCTATGGCCAAAAGTTCTCACAGGGCTGCCTGGTGGGCATCTTTCTGGACCGGACACGTGGCCATCTGGAGTTCTATTTGAATCGCCGCTCGTTGGGTGTTGCCTACACGAATATTCCAACAGATCCGCATGTCAAAATCTATCCCATGGTCTGCTCCACAGCTGCCAAGTCAGTCATACGGTTGATTAACTCCACATCACAGCCGGCCACGTTACAGCTGAGAGCATTTCAATCACTTGCCAAGCATCCAGAGAAGCTTGAAGAGCTGCGACAAATGCCCGGCCTGAAGAGCATCATGAAGTCGTATTGGTTTCTAGCCCCTCCCGTGCGCTACTCCCGATCCTCAACAGATCACGAACTCGATCTGGGCGACGAGGCGGTGCTGTCCAGTTCCAAACTGCGCTTGGGCAGAAAGCAAAAGTATAGAGGTGAGTTTATGGGAAATCTACGAACGATATCAGAAAACAGAATATTGTCCAATGTTATTAATCAATTTGTACGTAGCTTTTCTTCCTCCACTTGATTGCAATTGTACAATATCAGTTGGTTAATAATAATAAAATAATGTAATTATTTTCTCTTTACTTTCTACGAATATATAACTCTTTTAATCAGGGTTAAGAGCAGACCACTGAATAACATTGTCCGTGGTGACAGCTGTTTTATGATTCCATCTGTATTTACATCAAATATTTAAGAAGTAAATATAGTAAACTACATATATCTTATCTTATTGAACATGTAAAGATAAGACGCTGCTTAGAGATTATACAATTTATCTAAAGAAAATAAATCACATTCACATTATATGACTAATATAATAAAAAAGTTTACATGAAATTTTGTGTGCGATTAGGCCTTCAAAATGCTGTCGAGTAAACTTCTAGAACTTTGTTTTTTTTTGCGACACAAATCAAAACCAAGCTGCTACCTTTTTTCTTTTCCACTCAACCTAGACAATTGACAGTTAATTGAACATATTTCTATATTTTACAGAATGCGATGATGTCAACATCGACGGGGAGGAGGATCTATATGCGAATGCCCATAAAATACCGCTGAGACGCAATGACAGCGGCGACGAGGAGTATGCTGCCTCCATACACGAGTTCTGTGATGAATATTTTCATTATTTGTTGTAGCTTCATTTTGGTTCGATTCCCATCTTGGCATTTATTTAACAAAAATCTATGTACTTTAAATCTTATAAAAAAAAAAGCTAAAAGTCTAGTGACGAAAACATTTTCATGCCCAAAATTTCCTATATCCAATTTTTTGACGAATAATATTAAGTTTTACACATAAATTATTTTAAAATAAAATTGTTGACATAACGATTTTTCAAAAAAGTCGTAGAAGAAAAGTTTCTAGATTTTTGATCGAAAATAAGTCCTAATTTACGTTTTTTTTTAACTATTTCAAAGCTTTGATACGAACAAACAAAAAGTCAGACTGCTGACTGACATTTTCAAATTTCAAAATTATTTATCTTTTGCACTAGTGATAAGAATAGTAAAAAGTAAAAAAAAATATATCAAAAGGCTCCAACGGCCCCATTTGCTTTCGTCACTAGCGCCGACTGCCATCCGCAGTGACACATGTATCGTTTTGTGCGTCTAATGTTTTTGTTTTTGTTCTGCAATGATGAATAATACTTTGTTTCCATTTTTATATATTTTTATAAATTCCACACACACATTTGCTTTTTGCATAAAGACAGTCTGGTTTAGTTATGACCGACTGCAAGTATGTATATATTTATTTAAAAATTATTTGCTTTAAATATATATGTATATATCATTGAGTTTTGCTTTTTATATAGTGTATGTTCGGGGGAAAAAAGAAAACTGTTGAAAGTTTAATTATTGCAATTCAGCTGGAGGGGAGGGATTGAAGAGAAACGAAACGAAACTTAAAAATAAAACTGTCAGTTAATTGTAAGTAAGTGTAAGTAACTAAATGTTAGTTGCATGCGACGCTCGACGCTTGAAGATGATGCCCAATGGCAGCTAGTCCATGTCATCGTCATCATCATCCGATATGGTGTATTTCTTTTGGGAGCGCTTGCGACGCGTCTGCTTCTTGGATGTGGTCGCTGCCCCGCTGCTGCTGGCCACCGATGCTGCTGTCGAGGACTGCGTGGGCGTGGCCGGTGCACTGGCCAATGATTTGTTAAGCTTTAGCTTCATTTTAACTGCCGCCGCCGATGTGGTCGCAATTTCCTCATCATCCGAGCCATCATCGCCGTCATCTTCGTCATTATCCGAGTTATCCGAGCCACCGCCGCCGCCATTGCCATGCGCATCGCCCGTGTTGTCGCCAGCCGCGACAGCCGCTGCATCCGCTGCCGCAGTTATCCTTTGTCGTGCGCCAACAAATACCTTTTGCAATGCTATGGAATCCAAATAGATTAACGATGCCTCCTCATTGTAGATCTGCGCATTCTGACAGAGTTGCGTAAAGTCCTTTTCCAGCTCATTGAGATCGGCGTATTTGCAGTCCTCAATGCGCTGCAGGATCTTCTTAATGTCCACTGGTCGCTTGATCACATCATAGTAATCGGGCAGCCGCTGGCGTGAGGGCAGCTTCATAAACGGCTCGGAGAGCGTGCGTCCATCTTGTGTGTGCTTAATGACAGCGCTCATGATCTTGTGCATTTGCTTCTTGGAACGCTTGTCCAGATTCTGGCGGCGTCGTCGCTTCAATATGAGTGAATCATCATCGGATTCATCCTTGCGATTCTTGCGCTTGCGACGCTTGCGCTTCGGGTCGTTATCCTCCTCCTCCTCCTCGTCAAACTCGGCGCCATCATCGATGGCCTTCAGCCATTCCTTCTCCGTGAGGCTGTCCGTGTAATCCACCTCTTTGCGCTGACGTGACCCGCGTCCTGAATAAATGAAGATAATTAAGTTAGTCAAGTTTCCATAATATGCTGCAATGCTGCAATTGATTCCAGGGACCGCAAATAAGAGTTATGAGAAACTGAATTATTTTTCAATTTTTTTTTTCAATTAGCAAATAAAAAAATAAGTTATTTTTCAATTTTTATTTTAAAAATTAAAAATAAAAGTTATTTTTCAATTTGTGTAATAAAAATTATAAAAAAAAAGAAATATTCTTCAATTTTTATTATAAAAGTTGAAAAATAATTTTTATTTTAAAATTTTATCATAAAAATTGAAAAATAACTTATATTTTCAATTGCTAAAATAAAATAAAAATTGAAAATAAGGTTAAATTATAATTTTTAAATAAAAATTCAAATTTAATTATTATTTTATCTTTTTCTTACTTAGATCCAAAAATAAGAGTTTTCTTTTAATTTTTTGATAAAAATCAACAAATAACTTTTATTTAATAATTTATTTTTTATTCTCTTACCCAAAATGGTATCCTCATCGTATGTGTAATGGAAACGCTCCACCTCGTCATCATCCTTGGTCAGCCAGTCGGGCAGCTCGGACTCATCAATTAAACGATCTCTGCCCGGATGAATTTCCTCATCCTCCTTCTTGCGGTCCACATCCATTTTCTTAAAGATCTCAATCTCTTCCTCGCTGCGCGCTATCATCATGTTTATCATCTCATCATCGGGCACCTCGTTCTCCTCCTCCTCCTCGTTGACATCCTGATGCAAGATCGTTTGCAGGAACTGCTGACGCTCGCTGCCCGTCGACTTCTGATCGAACATGCCCGCCTGAATGACCTTCTCGTCCATGTTGAGCTTGTAGCGTGCCGCGGCGAGAATACGCTCCTCCACGGAGTTGACCGTCATCAGACGCAGCACACGCACCTCATTGCGCTGCCCAATACGATGGGCACGATCCTGCGCCTGCAGATCCTGATGCGGATTCCAATCCGAATCGAATATGACAACCGTATCGGCTGTCTGCAAGTTGAGGCCCAAGCCGCCGGCACGTGTCGACAGCAAGAAGACAAAATATTCGGAGCCCTTGGCATTAAACTTGCGCAAGAGTTCGCCACGATCCTCGGCCTTGGTGGTGCCATCGAGACGCAAATAGCCAAACTGGCGCCAGCTAAGGTAATCCTCAATGATGGTCATGCACTGCGTCATCTGACAGAAGAGCAGCACGCGATGATTAGTGGCCTTCAGCTTGGGCAAGATGCGATCCAAGAGCTCAAATTTACCCGACACACGATATAGATCGGGACCTGCAAAAGAAAGGCAAATTAATATGATTGATCTCGGTTCTATATAGGTAATGTCGAAAAATATTACTCAGAATACGAAAATTGGGAAAAAATGTGGAATCCAAAATTTGGAATCCAAAATAACGAACCCGAAATTAGGAATCCAAAATTAGGAAAACAAAAATAGGGAAAACAAAAATTGGGAAAACTCAAAATTGGGAAAACAAAACTTAGGAAAAGTCGAAATCAAAAATATTGGATTAAAAATCGCTTAATTTGATTTTTAAAAATCGCGCGATTTTGAGTAAAATTTTTTTAATTTCGGCTTTTGCCTATTTATTAGCAAAACGACAACATTTGTCGAACAATTTATTTCAAAATCAGGACTTCGATTGCCAGCACATATGATATTTATTCGAACCATTTATTTCATTGCAGTTGTCTACCCTATCATATTTTGATTGATTTTTTTTCGGGCCTATCTCTAGCATTAATTTAAACAGTCTTAATGTCTTGTTACTAAATAATTACTGGATAATTGCTACCCTGCGAACGAATAATCTGAATAATGTACATAACTATTCAGAAATAACCAAAAATACTTTTCCAATATTCCCAATTTTTTTTATTCCTAGATTTAGTTTTTCCAATTTTTGTACTCTGAATATTTTTAACTTAGTGTGATAATTCCTAATTTGTGATTCCTAATTTTTTCTGTAATCGCAATTATTAGATAATCACTTAATTTTTTTTCTTGGTTTTTTCTATCTTCTTTTTCAAAATTCGTTTCGGAATTCGTATAAGGTACCTAATTCAACATCGATTGATCTAAAAGAGAATGAATACAGTCTAAATCGACCAAAATCCTTACCAGAGACGACACCATGTCCACCAGTATGATCGCAGTACTTCTCCTCGATGTGCTGGAACATGAACGGATGATTGCACAGCTTGCGCAGCTGGACAATGGTGTTCATCAGCGCCTTGGCGCCGCCCTTGCCGTGTTTGCCCTTCTCGGAGCCATCGGTGAGCAGGACGCCCTTGCTCTGCATGTGCTTGTAAAGCACACGCTGCAACGCCGACATGTCGCACTTGATAATGTACTCGACCTTGTCGGGCAGCTGGTGCTCGACCTCCTTTTTGAGGCGACGCAGGAGGAAGGGACGCAACACCTTGTGCAGACGTCGAATGATCAAAATGGTTTCCTCCTCGTTCAGCTCGACCTTCTCGCCGGTGGTGGCGAAGGGGGCGTTGAACCACTGCTCGAATGTGGAGCACGACTTGAAAATCGAGGGCAGCAAGAAGTTGAGCAGCGCCCAGAGCTCGGGCAGTTTGTTCTGGAGCGGAGTGCCCGTGAGCAGCAAGCGATAGGGTGCAATGTAGTGTGTGTTGAGCACCTGCGTCAACTTGCAGTGATGATTCTTCATGCGATGTCCCTCGTCGATGATCATGTACTTCCAGGCGATCTTGGCCAGCACCGCCTTGTCCTTGATCACATACTCGTAGGTGGTCAGCAGCACATTGAATTTCGTGGCGCGCATTTGATTCTGCAGGAGGCGACGACCCTGCGGACTGCCCTTGTAGCTGACGACGCTGACGGCGGGCGCCCACTTCTCGAACTCCAGCACCCAATTGGGCAGCGTCGAGAGCGGCACAATGATCAGAAACGGACCCATGACCTTCTTCCGGTCCATCAGATAGGTGACCAACGAAATCGTCTGGATCGTCTTGCCCAGACCCATCTCATCGGCCAGAATGCCGTTCAGATTGTTGTTGTAGAGCGAGACGAGCCACTCGAGACCCTTCAGCTGATACTCCTTCAGCTGGCCGTTGACCATAATGCTGGCCTGCTCGTACACCTTCTCGTGCACGGTGTGGGCAATGCTGTAATACGTCTGCTCCTCCGTACGATACTCGTCGTCCTCCACCTTGACTTGGGTTATCAAATCGCTGGCCTCGCCCTCGCCGCCTGGCTGTGCTGCCTTGTCCGTGGTATCCTGGGATCCCTCGGCGGCAGCGGCGGCGGCGGCATTGCGATCCGCTTGTGCCTGCTCCTCGAGCTTGGCCTTCTCTTCGCTGTCATCGTCGTCGTCGTCGATCCAATCCCAGCCGGGATGCATGTTCAGCCAGCGATGCAAATGCTTCAGCATGGGTGCATCATCGCCAGTTAGCTTCTTGCCACTGCACTGCTCCACGACAATGACACGCATATCGGCTGCAATGTTGCCCTCATCCACATTCACATATTCGCCGCTCATCAGCAGCTCCTTCTTGTACTGCTGCACACGTTTGCCCTCCTCCTCCTTCTTCTTCATCTGATCGTCCTTGTGCTGCTTGACCATCTGGGTGAGATTGCTGATGTACTCGTCCGTCTGCGAGAGCAGGAACGCCAAGCGTTTGTCCTTCTTCTGATCGATGAGCTTGCGATAGCCTTCCTCATCCTCGGCCATCAGGCGACGCATACGCTCCTTCTCAATGCGCTCCTGTTCCTTCTTCTGCTCGCGCTCCGCATTCGCATGATAGTTCATCACGGCCTTGTTCATGCGCGCCAGCTGTGCCTAAAGAGGAGCAGTGGAAATTGAAAATTGCATTAGGGAATTGAATAACTAATCGTAAGCAGTCTACACTGAAAAAAATACCTCTTTCTAAAATCAAGAACATTCATCTTAAATATTTTGTTCTTCAAATAAGACTATTTTAAGACCAAATTACTAAAACTAAAAATATTAATCTTAAAAATCGTAATTTCTTAATATAAGAATAAAAATATTAGATCTTAGATAATTTTCTCTTAACAACAAAACACTTTTTGAGACTTAGAATTCACAACTGGTTCTGGCCATTTAAAAATTACATTAGGCTGAGATTCTTCTTAAAATGTTAAGAAGCCTTTTTTTATTTGAGATTTTTTGTCTTGAGTATTCAAAACTTTTTGGTCTATAAATAAGAACATACAATCTTTAAAAAATAATAAGTTTTATTCTTATACTAAGATTTGTGGTTTTAAAAATAAGAACTTGGCCTTAATTGAAATGTTCTAAGAATCAAGATGTGTTTTCTTACTTCAAGATTTTCATGTTCTCGATGAATTTTTTAGACCAAAGTTCTTAGTTCTGAGACCAAAATCTTAATTTTAGATCCTTTTTTTTTATCAGTGTATTAATCTTGCACTCACCTTGTTGTTGCGATGATATTCGCGCAGATCCTTGCCGTGCTGCAGCACTGCAGCGAGGAACTCCAGATGCTTCTGCCTGCGCTTGCGTTCCGCCTCCAGTTTCTGTTGCTTCTCCAGCTTCTCGGTGGCCCGGGCCTCGCGCAATCCCTGACGCTTCGTGCGCTTGTACAGCTTCATGTTGATGGCCGTCTCCAGCGTGGTGTCCCGCCGTGTGCACTGCACAATCTCCATGCGCAGCTGCCGCTGGAAATTCAAGACGCGCAGCGCCCGCAACTCGATGGCCGCCTGCAGACGCAGATCCTCGGACATGGTGGCCGGCAGACGCTGCAGCTCCTGCATGCGCAACGAGATGCGTGCGGCGATGCGATTCTCCCGCTCCTGCAGCAGTGTGATGGGATCGAGACCCACCGGCTTGGCCACGGTGGTCACCCGATTGGGCTTGGCCATCGGCTGCTGTTGGCCAGGCGGTGCTCCTGGTCGCGGTGGTCCTCCTGGTGGCGCCACTTGACTGCCGGGCAGTCCGGGAGCCGTTGGACGCACGCCTTGCGGCTGCATGGGCGTGGGTGGAATCAATGGAGGACCACCAACGGGACCCATGGCCAGAGGTTTGCCGCCATTGGGCAGCTGATGCTGCAGTTGCTCTGGCGGTGGCTGCAGTGCTTGTTGTTGTTGTTGCTGTATCTGCTGTTGCTGCTGTTGTTGTTGCTGCTGCTGTTGTTGTTGTTGCTGTTGTTGTTGCGGTGGCATTCCCGGTGGTGCTCCACCTATGAGCGGCGGCTGTGGCTGCAACGGTTGCCCCTGCATATGCGGCGGCGGCGCCGGCTGCAGTTTCTGGCCGGGCACCGGCTGACCATATGGACTCGCCGGCGGCGTGGAGCACTGTGGTGGTGTTCCCGTTGCCGGCGGCTGTTGTGGCTGCATTGGCGGCTGTCCAGCATGTTGTGCCCCGGGTGGCGGTCCTCCAGGTATGCCCGGTGGTCCAATGGGCGGTGGCGGCTGCTGCTGCTGCTGTTGTTGCTGCTGCTGCTGCTGTGCCACCTGCAACGCCTGCAGCGCCTGCTGCATCTGCATGGAGATGGGCTTGTTGCGTGCCAGCATTCGATAGGCTGTGATCTGAGTGCGCAACAGATTCACCTGATTCCCATTCAGATGCTGGTGCTTCGAGGTGGCACGCATGGCCAGCAGCTGCGAATAGCGCGGATCCTCCTGCAGTCCCTTCTCCTCCATCGAGTCAATGGCCCGCTGCAGCGCATGCAGATTCTCCTGCCCGGAACGTTCCGGCTGTCCACCCGGCCCACCTGGTCCGCCGGGCGGTCCCTGGCCAGGCTGTGTGGGTGCCTGCAATGAAAACACATGCTTCACATTGAGATAAGACAGAAAAGCATAAGAATGGTAAAATGATGATAAAAATTGTGTACAATGATAAAGAAAATGCTTAAGAATTGGTATTAAAATTGTGATAAATTGTTATACATAATATTTAGGTGTTAAATTCGACTTCATGATAATTAAAATTTACTTTTTCAATTAAATATTTATAATAAATTTCGTATTATTGTTTTACTGGACAGGCAACTAAAATTTCCTATATAAATATTAAGCCTCTAACACTTGTCCGTTAATTAAAAATAACTAGAAAACTAAACCGGTTTTTAAGCGTGAAAATATTTTTCAACTGTTGCTAATAAACACGGCTTTATTTTATTGTAATAAATCATTAAATGAATGAAAATTAAAGTCTTTTAAATGTCTTAATAAGCATTTATATTTTTAAAACTTGCATTTCAAAAATAAAAAATAACATCATCTGTGTATATTACAAGTATAAAATAAATTCCCAAGAATTGTTATTCTATTTACAATAATATTAACAATTTCAAATAGAATAAGGAACTTCCATATTTTTTTTAAATGCGTTATTTAAAAAGCACATTACATTAAATAAATATTCAAGATTTATTTGTATGCCAAATAGATGTAACTTGATTTTGAAGTATAAAAAAATTCTGTTTCTAATTTTAAAATAAAAGTGTTTTTTAATAAAATTCATATTTATCCAACTTTCATTTTTAATAAAAATGTATGCACTTGCCCCACTGTTCGCTCTCTTACTTATTTAAGCATCATTTGTAGTCGCGGAATAATTAAAAAAAGCTTTCAGTAAAGTTAACACATTATCTTTAAACATTTTTGTTTACGATTCGAATGGAAACCCGTTCTGAGTTGTGACTTGTGAATACTCAGTGCGAGTTCAGTTGCAAGACAGGTGACAACAAACGTACGTAGGAATGACAAACGCAGCACAGATTGAGGAACTTTACAAGTTCATTTACCCACTGGCAATTCGAGCTGGTGAAATATTGTTTGAAGGCTATCAGAATGCGGGTAAATCGGTTGCCCTGAAGTGCAACGAGTTCCACAACGTGGTCACCGATTATGACAATGAGATTGAAGAGTTTCTCATGTCCAGCATACTGGCCAAATATCCCGATCACAAATTCATTGGCGAGGAAGACACTCATAAGAATAATAACATCACCAAGGAGATAACAGATGCTCCCACCTGGATCATAGATCCCATTGATGGCACCTCGAATTTCATTAAACAAATTCCCCATGTCTCTGTTTCCATTGGACTCTCGATTAATAAGCAAATTGTGCTGGGGATTGTGAATAATCCTGCCCAGAAGAAGCTCTACACAGCCAAGTTGGGACAGGGCGCCTTCTGCAATGGGGAAGCAATTCATGTGAGCAACTGTGAGCATCTCAATGCCGCCAATGTGGCCTATGAGGTGTGTCTGCTCCACGCACCAAAGATAAGAAACAAGCACATCAAACGCATCTACTATATTGGCTCACAGGCGAGACGGTAAGTAAACCTCACATATTATAACATAATAATAATAAATCCATGTGATTAAATTATTATCTAGTTTATTAGGCTATTCCGCTGTTGTGGATTCACTTTGCATGGTCGCCGCTGGCAATTTGGATGCCTTTCACATTGAGGACATGTATCCATGGGATTGTGCTGCGGGTTATTTGCTCATCCGAGAAGCTGGCGGCGTTGTAACCCATCCCTATGGCGGTCCCTTTGAGATTATGAGACCAGACTTGATTTGTGCCGGCACAGAGACATTACGAAAGCAAATTGAGAATCTTATACGGCAAGCAGATCTGGCCAAGTCTGTGGGCAGCGATGATGTGAATGAATGAATAATAAATGTGCTTGAATAAATAATTTTATCAAAAAACTTTTCAGCTTAAAAGTGCAATGACAAAACTTATTTATCTTTCAAGCTCAGTGTTCCACTTTTAAGTCATATTTATCACATACAAACATAGCTCGCAAATAACTGTTGACCGTTTCTCGTTGTCTGCAAATAAGTGTCTTTTGCTTATTCTTTACGAAAAGACTCAGCGAGCAACTGTTTTTTCGGTTCTTAAATGAGCTCGCTCGCACTCGGAGCGAAAACGTTTTTTTCTATTTTGTTTTGTTCTCGTTGTTCCAATACCATTTCGTCGTGTTCAATGAAGCAAACGGTATTTTGCATATGTATTAGTATACATTCACACGCATAGGCAAGCAAATCACTAAGCGTCTGTTTTGCAGACGAAATTTATTAATTGCGATCGTGAATTGACTGTGTGAAGTTGTGAAATATTTGTTGTGCAAAATGGGAAGAGACATGAATAAAAAAGTGCACAAATTCTTTAAATTAAATAAATGTGAAGACCGTTTGCGTTGAGTTTTTCGGTCAAACGGTCTTTTTCTGAGTCTCATTGTGCGAGCGTTTTTGCGTTTCGCTCTTTACGCACTGCTCATTGAAAGACCGACATACAAAGAGCTCAACGAAAAGAGCTCAACAGAAAACATAAATGAAGACAGCAAGAGTCTCTTACTCAGAGCGAGAGCGAGAGAGTACGAACTTTTTCGGTTGTGCTCGCAACGAGAGCGCAAGAAAAAAAACGGTCGACAGTTATTTGCGAGCTATGCATACAAAGTATCTAGTTTTATTGTATGTGATGAGTGGCATTTTGGAGTTATCTGAAAGATTACAGTGATGTTGTCAAGCTAATAAAGTGAATAATTAATCTTATCATTTACTTGAATTCGTATACAAATTCATAGACTAATAATACCCCTTTCTCTTAAAAGTTTCAAAGCTCAGTGTATACCTAAAAGAAGCTTTCGTAAAAGCTTTCGATAGCTAAAAAGCCATTAATTTAAGCTATTCGAATTCAGTGGTTAGCGTCAGTTAAACGAGTTCACAACAACAATCATGAGCAATTCTCCAATTAGCGAGTCGAAACTGAAGGAATATTATGAGGTCGCCTTGGATTTGGTGCAGAAATGTGGTCCACTACTGATGGAGGGCTATACGAAGCCCAAAACGGACTACAAGGTCAAGGCGGACTTTTATGATTTGGTCACCGTCTACGACAAACAGATTGAGGATACTTTGATTGAGGGATTGCAGGCTGCGTTCCCTGAATCTTTGATCATTGGCGAGGAGGAGTCGGCGGCCTCACAGCGCCAAGCGGAGCTAACAGATGCACCCACTTGGATAATAGATCCCATCGATGGCACCACGAATTTCATTCATCGCATTCCACACTGCTGCATTTCTGTGGGATTGACCATCAACAAAGAACTCGTTGTGGGCATTATCTACAATCCGCCAGCGAATGAATTGTTCTCGGCGTGGAAGGGCCATGGTGCCTTCCTAAATGGCCAACGCATACACACCTCCAAAATAACAACGGTAAAAATTCGATTATAATATAAGTTATTCCCAGTGTGAATTTAACCGTCTCACGATGATGATTCAGTTTCAGTTTCAATTTTAACATTTGAAATTCGTTTATTTATCGCATGTACCCGGTGTATCATATCATACAAACAAATCTTGTCGCTCTCACAAATAAAACGCAAAAGCTCTCTCTCATTCTCCCTTCTCTTACAGATCAATCAAGCTGTGGTCGCCTATGAAATCTCTTTGATTCACGCTGCAGCTGTCAGAGACAAGAACTTGAAACGCATTTACAAGTTGGGCTCAAATGCCACTGCGTAAGTGTGAGAGAGCAAATTCGAAGAGTCGAATCGTAATATAAGCTCTTTTTTTTCTGCTCTCTTTTGCACAGAACTCGCAGCTTTGGCAGCGGTGCTCTCGCTTTGTGCTATGTGGCGACTGCCCAATGCGATGTCTATCACGTTGAGGATCTGAAGCCATGGGATATTGCAGCTGGCGCTATAATTCTGACTGAAGCTGGGGGCTGCATTTATCACACCCGAGGTGGCAAATTCAATGTGATGAAGCCGGATTTGGTCTGTGCCGCCACAGAGGAGCTGGCCAAAAATGCTATGAGCCTCATCGAGGAGGCCGATCAAATTACGGAATATACTTTCAAGTGATGATTCGTTGACTGATTCTTAACCAGAAAAGCATGTAAAAAGATTTTTTGTATTAAATGAAAATTTCAACAAAAGGACTAAAGTTTTCATTATTTATGACAGGGTGGGCACGAAATCTGAATTCGGGAGCACAACAATAACTAGTTGGGAGCAGTCGCTGCTCCCGGAGCCACCGCGTGCCCACCGCTGATTTATGACAATAGAGCACAAATAAATGGGGTCAAGAAAAACAAATAGCGCTTAACCAACTACATTATGACTAAAAAAAAAGGTTTAAATTAGCCATAAATTTATCTTCACAGCCAAGTTTGAATAGCATAGCATGAGCAAATGTACATAAGTATTTTAATGCTGTGTGTCTGCTCCAGCAGCCAAAGATAAGAAACCAGCATATCAAAGGTATCTCCTATGCTGGCTCACACGAGGGTAAGTAATCCTCACATAAAACACAATAAAAACCCAGCTGAAAATATAATTGCTCAGTTTATTGAGCTATTTAGCTAACCTGGTTTATGTATAATTATGATTTTATGATTTGAAGCATACATAAAAAGCATATATTCCACATCTTTTAGTTATACAAATTCAGTGGTTAGCATCAGTTTGACTACATTAAAACAATAATCATGAGCAGCTCTCCAATTAGTGAGTCAAAACTGAAGGAATATCATGATGTCGCCTTGGATTTGGTGCAGAAATGTGGACCTATACTAATGAAAGGCTTTACGGAGCCCAAAACGGACTACAAAATCAAAGACGAGTTTTGGAATTTTCTTACCGTGTATGATAAACAAATTGAGGATACTCTAATAGAGGGATTGAAAACTGCGTTCCCCGAATCTTTATTTATCGGAGAGGAGGAAATGACGGCAGCGAACCGTCAGGCGGAGTTAACTGATGCGCCCACTTGGATAATAGATCCCATCGATGGCACCACGAATTTCATTCATCGCATTCCACATTGCGCCATTTCTGTGGGTTTGGCCATCAACAAAGAACTCGTTGTTGGCATCGTCTACAATCCGCCAGCTAATGAATTGTTCTCGGCGCGGAAGGGTCATGGTGCCTATCTAAATGGCCAGCCCATAAACTCTTCAAAAATAACAACGGTAAGATTATGACAAAATCTTACTATAACAATTTAAATGTAATGCTCTTTAGAATAATTTACGGCACCAAGTCAGAAAACTCCCCTTACCATTTCATGTACAAATTCGGCAACACTGCGAAAGCTCTCTCTTAATTTCTCATTCTCTCCTCTCACAGATGAATGCAGCTGTGTTCGCCCATGAAATCTCATTGCTAAACTCTTCATATACAAGAGACAAGAACGTGAAACGCATTTACAAGTTGGGCTCAAAAGCTGCTGGGTAAGTGTGAGAGAGCAAGAGAGTATGAGTCTAGAAACGTAACAAAAACTCTTTTTTGTCTGCTCTCTTTTGCACAGAACTCGCAGCTTTGGCTGCGCTGCTCTCTCTTTGTGCTATGTGGCGACAGGTCAGTGTGATGCCTATCACATTGATGATCTTCAACCATGGGATATTGCAGCTGGCGCTGTGATTGTCACCGAGGCTGGAGGCTGCATTTATCATACCAAAGGTGGTAAATTTAATGTGATGAAGCCGGATCTGGTCTGTGCCGCCACAGAGGAGCTGGTCCAGCAAGTGATTGGTCTCATTGAGGAGGCCAATCAAATGACGGAAACTACATTCGAATGATGCGAAAATAATAATCATAATTATTTTTTTGTATTTAATAAAGGCCTAAGGGCAGTAAATTTAAATTGCACTAAAAGATTTGGCAGAGATTTTGAATATTGCTACCAAAAAATAATAAAACAAATAAACATTACGAAGTAACCGTGGAGTAGTTTTTAAATGGTAATGAAGCACATTTAGGTCGACAAAGATTAAGATGAAACATAAACATGCTTGTAAATTCAACATCATATTAAGTGACACTGAAGATCACAGCATTAAAGCAGCGGTGGGCACTACAACAACAACCCTATTAGAGTCTACCTAAGTTGGGAGCAGCCGCTGCTCCCGGAGCCACTGAGTACCCACCGCTGCATTAAAGTATCGCCTATAGTAAATTTCTTAAAATTATTTCAACAGAGTAAACGAGATTAAAATAATAATCCCAATAAACCTTAAGTATGATAAGATTGTTGATGAATTTCATATTTTAGAAGAATTTTTATGGCATCATTTAAGCATAATTTTTACTGTACTTTGCTAGACTTCTTATTTATTTTTTTTTTATTTCCTATTTGACTACCTCATGGCATAGACACATGTCTGTTCAAAGATAAAGACTTCTATTTGTAGTCGTCAAATCAAACGAGATAAAACGGGAGCAAGTGGCAAGCAACAGACAGATTTCAATTTTCAGTGCATCTCAGAAACCGTATGTTATCATATCATCGCGCTCCGAGTATTTCAGTTTATTGAGCGCATAATTCAAAGCTTAATGTAAACAAATGCGAGAGAGATACAGAAAGGTAGAGAGTTGAATGTCTTAATGAAGCTCCGCTCGATGAGATCAGTTGTCGATTGTCTGTTGTGGGGAGTAAGTGAACGCAACGGATTCGTAATTAAAGCATTGAATACATTCACAAAATGTTAACGGAAATTGAGGAATTGTATAACTTCATTTACCCGCTGGCCGTAAGGGCGGGTGAAATTCTAATGGAAGGCTACGAACGTACGGAAAAGAATGTCGATATTAAGGGTGCATTCTATGATGTGGTTACGGACTATGACAGCAAGATCGAGGAGTTTCTAATGGGCAAAATACTGGCCACGTATCCGCAGCATAAGTTCATTGGCGAGGAGGAGACGGCCAAGAATAATAATGTATCCACGGAGCTAACAGATGCCCCCACCTGGATCATAGATCCCATTGATGGCACATCGAATTTCATTAAACAAATTCCGCATGTTTGCGTCTCAATTGGACTCTCGATTAATAAGCAAATTGTGCTCGGGATTGTGAATAATCCTGCCCAGAAGAAGCTCTACACTGCCAAGTTGGGACAGGGCGCCTTCTGCAATGGCAAACCGATTCATGTCAGCGATTGCGACCGTGTAAGAGATGCCAATGTGGCCTACGAAGTGTCCTTGCTGCATGTCCATAACGTGGCCAACAAGCACATTAAACGCATCTACCATGTGGGATTACATGCCAGACGGTGAGTTCTATTGGGAATATCAAATTAAAATCCCAATCATATTTCCCTCTCTCTGTTCACAGTGTGTTAGCCTATTCCTGTGTGGTGGATGAGCTTTGCATGGTGGCTGCTGGCAACTTGGATGCTTTCTATATTGAGGACATGTATCCTTGGGATTGCGCCGCTGGCTCACTGCTGGTGCAGGAGGCGGGTGGCGTGGTCACACATCCTTTTGGCGCACCCTTTGACATCATGAAACCGGACCTAATTTGTGCCGGCACCGAGAAGTTGCGCAAGGAAATCGAGGATCTGCTGCGCAAGGCGGACCAAGAGAAATCTGTGGGAGGCACTGATCTCTAGAATTTAAATAAATTCCAATTGCTTACAATCAGGTGGAATTATTGAAAATAAAATAAATGAGATTGTTTACCATCAAAAAGCGGACAAAATTTTTTTTTACTGTGAAGTTCATTTCGGTTCCCAGGGTCGGTACAGTCGTCGGATAAAGTATTTTAACAAAAGTTAAGTTAAATCAAGTCGTAATTTGAACTTACTTTATGTTAAGTTGGGCATCAAAAATCCGTTTGAATGGTACAAAACTTTCCTAAACCCATTAAGTACCCATTGAAAAATTTTAGTTTTTTTAAAAGTCTACTTTTTCAACTTTTTTCCTCGGTCTCAAAAAATTTTTTCGTGCCAACAAATTCTTCAAACAATTTTAAGCATGACTGCAAAAAGAAATCTTAGTATTATTTTTTTATATAATTTTTTGAAAATGGCTAAAAAACTATTTAAGCCACTTTTTCATCCGTTTCATACAAAATTTTTCTGAGATACAAAAAATCATAAAAAATACCAGCGTTGAGATTTTTGAAAATGTCTTTCTGCAGTCACTGTTAGAATTGTTAAGAGAAACTTTTTGCATAAACATTTTTTGTTTGAGATCGAGGAAAAAAGTAAAAAATTCGAAATTTTCGCAGACTACTTAATGGGTTAAGGAAAGTTTTGTATCATTCAAAAGAAATTTAAATTACCTCTAACTTAAGTTCTGTCAAAATACTTTATCCGACGACTGTACATTGCAACGAATCCAATATACTCTAGTACTCTACGTGTAACGGGTATAAGAACAGCACAGAAGAACAAATTAAGCTTGACAAGTCAAACAATAAAACGAGTATTCAAATCAAAAGCTCATTTGTTGCGCACTATCTCTGCGCGCTCTCGCTCTCCCTCTCTCTGCAAAGCTTTGCAAAATAAAAAAGCTCTAAAAGCTGTGCGAATTCGTGCACTAACAAATAAACAAGATTGCAATTTGATTTAGTACTTAAGCAGCTATCGAATCATTCAGTTGGATTCTGATTACAGTGCTTTTTTCTATTTACTTTTTGGATTATCTTTGAAATATGACGACAAAGCTCCAGGAGTACTACGATGTTGCTCTAGATTTGGTCATTAAATGTGGCCCAATATTTGAGGAGGGCTACAACAAATCCAAAAAAGAGATTATGGTGAAGTCCGACTTCTTTGACTTTGTCACTGTTTACGATCGCCAAATTGAGGAAAAACTAACTGAAGGTTTAACCCAAGCCTTTCCCGAATCGCGTTTCATAGGCGAAGAATCATTGGCTGGAGCGCAGGAGCTGCCAGAACTGACGGATGCGCCCACATGGATCATAGATCCCATCGATGGAACTACAAATTATATACATCGATTTCCACATTGCGGCATTTCAGTTGCCTTGGCGATTAATAAGCAATTGGTAGTGGGAATCATCTACAATCCGGCGGCAAAGGAACTCTATACGAGCAGAAAAGGTCATGGAGCATATTTAAATGGGCAGCGCATTCAAGTATCCGGCGCAACTTCGGTGGGTATCATTGGAAGATTTGACTTGTAAGGATCTACAAGCTGTAGTTATTCTTTCAGCTATCCAACTCGGTGGTTGGTCATGAAATTACGCTTATTAATGTGCCTTCTTGGCGGGACAAGAACATCAAGCGGGTCTATAAACTGGGCTCCGTTGCCGCCGGGTAAGCTACGGATCTTTGAACAGTATAAGAAATGACCAACTGATTTTGTTGATTCATAGCACACGCTGCTTGGCCACCGCGGCTCTGTCCCTGGCCTACGTGGCACGAGGCACACTGGGCACGTATCACGTGGACAATCTGAAGCCCTGGGATGTGGCAGCAGGAGTTCTATTGATTCGCGAAGCAGGCGGCGTTGTGTATGATACAAACGGTAGCGAGTTCAATGTGATGCGACCAAATCTGGTGGCAGCTGGCACGGATTCCCTTGCCCAGGAGGTTATACAACTCATCAAGGAGGCGGATCAGATCAACGACTATACATTCACATAGATTAGGAACTGCACTTACATTGGGCGGCATGCCATGCGGCTGATATCCAAGCGGCGACATGTTCGGTCCACTTGGCGGCATTTGCATTCCCATATGCGGAGCTGTAAATCAATTAAAGAATTATTAAAGCTGGGAATAAAGATTATGAAAATTAATATACTCATACTCATGCCCTGATGATGTGGCGGCATATGATGACCCGGTGGACCCTGTCCAGGCGGTCCATGCTGCATGGGATGTCCATATGGGCCGGCCGGATGACCCGGCGGCGGAGGACCTTGCATGTGCGGCGCCCCAGGCGGTGGTCCCTGCGGCGGCCCCTGCGGCGGCTGGTGCGGATAGGGACTGTGCGGTGAGGGCGCTGGGCTCTGCGAGGGCGGCGCCATGGGGCTGGGTGCCTGTGGCGGCGGCATCGGACTGTTCGCCGGCGAGGGCGAGGCCATTTCGTCACGATTTGTTTGTACTCGTCTTGCACTGGACAGTCCCTAGAAATATTGGCTAAAAAGTTGTGCAAACGTAAGTGTACAGTGTTTTTACTACAATTTCAAGCAATATGTCGCACAAAGTTCATTAAAATGTGTATAAACTGTATATGTAATCGTTGTTCGGCTTTGTTGCTGCTTCTCCCTCTTCACACACACATTTTGCATTTTGCATTTTGCACATGCCACAAAACTCATATTTCTAGTGCCTGCAGCGCTTGTTTTTCACATGCCACATATTAGTTATTATCAAAAACACCAAATTGCATAATTTTTACACCATATTTTTACCTATTTGCACAATTTGAATGCTTTTTATGTTCCACGATTTTCACACTTTTTTTGGACGAAAGACGCGACAATGGCGGACGTCTCTGTATAACAAAATTCAAAGTGTGGCAACCCTATGCGCCGGCAATAAATGGCCACGTCCAACCAAATACTATAATTGCATAAAATACAACAGAAAACGAATATGATTTATTTATAATTGCACAATTTTTTATTTATTTATTGCATTACAAAAATATTTTAAATTTGGTGAGTATTTTTAATAAAAATATTTTTGTGCTGCTGAACGTATGCCATGACACGTCATGTTTACGTGCCCAGTGAGTGGCAAAATTCTGTCATTTAGTGAAAACAAGAGCAGAATTCGTTTAAAGAGCAATATAACATAATTAGTTAGTCAATATTAATACTTAAGCATTTAGAGGCACTTAGCACGTTGCAATCGAGCTTCAATCATGGGTACGTAGACTGCACATACGGTAGCATGGGCTAAGAACAACACAAAACACAATTTGATTATTCACTCCCGTCTGCCGCCTGTCATAAAAGTCACCACCTTTTTTTAATATATCTTTTTCTTTTTTTTTTTGCTATTGCAGGTGGGGTGCTCAGTTACTTTCGTGGTCTGCTCGGATCGAGGGAGATGCGTATATTGATACTGGGTCTCGATGGCGCCGGTAAAACAACAATTCTATACAGGCTGCAGGTTGGCGAAGTCGTCACAACGATACCCACAATTGGCTTCAACGTGGAGCAGGTCACATACAAGAACCTCAAGTTCCAGGTCTGGGACTTGGGCGGACAGACAAGTATTAGGTGAGCGTCAAATTGTGTAGTAATCATGCATATGTTAATACTCTTGCAGCGTGTGTAAATAAAGGCAACGCATTAAAGGAGGCGTGGCAAAACACAGTACAGTAAATAAGTGCGACATTCGTACGCATTCAAAGTGCAATAAAACATATGCTGAAACATTATTTTATTGTGACAAAGGGCGAAACTTGTAGTTCTTGATTAGCACTATTATTGGTGCCTAGGTTTATTTTAGGCAATTGTTCGTTTTCAAGATAATTTAAAAAAAACCAAGGAATTCGCTAGCAACTCAAACAAAAGTATCTTTTTTGGCGACCAGTTCTAACACTGATTTCGCCAAAACCTCAAGGTATATTTCAATGCGATCAATTTTAAAATGTAATGCATTGATTAATCTTAAAAAAGGTTTCTAATTTTATTCAAAAATAATTTTATTTAAAGCGACATTTAATTCCACAATATATTTATATTGGTTCTGTACCTTTTTTTTAATCGAAAATCGGCAAAAATATAGAAACAGTGAATTACAATGTAGAATCGATATACCCATCGTAGTGAATTTCTTCTATCGTATATTGCTTAAATAAATAACTTAAGAATATTTTCTGGAAGAAAATTTCACAAGATATGGATTTTTGATCAATTTAACGTTTTTGGCCTCGGTTGACATATCTGTGGAAATGCCCATATGTATATATATTTTAAATCTAACTTAATCAGCCGAATCGGACTACTATATGATATAAGTAGCTGTCTTAGAAATGATCGGCTTAAAACAATCATTCAATATTTCATATAGCTGCCTTAGAAGTGATCGTTTAAAAATCTACCTTTTTTTTATTTAATATCAGCTAAGAGAAGTTGACCAAAAATACTTTTAAAAATTAAATTTTAGCAACTTAAAATGATACTAAGTTTCTATGAATTTAACATACATATATGTTATTTAAATAAAAACTGAAAGGATTTTTAAAGAAATTATAAATCAAAATTCTGATCAAAGTTTTTTTTTAATAAGACTACTATATCATATAGTTCTAATCAGAACGATCTTTAGTGTAAAGAACTTTCAGTCTTCTATTTATAAATCGAACTGCAAGAATATCGAATCTTTCTTTTTAATTTTTTGATTCTCTTAAAAAAATGTATTTATTTTGTTTTGCAGACCCTATTGGCGTTGCTATTACAGCAATACAGATGCCATCATATATGTAGTGGACTCGGCGGATCGTGACCGCATTGGCATTTCCAAGGACGAGCTGCTGTACATGCTGCGGGAGGAGGAGCTGGCGGGTGCGATACTCGTTGTGCTGGCCAACAAACAGGACATGGACGGCTGCATGACCGTCGCCGAGGTGCATCATGCGTTAGGCTTGGAGAATCTGAAAAATCGCACATTTCAAATATTCAAAACATCGGCCACCAAGGGCGAGGGACTCGATCAGGCCATGGACTGGCTGTCCAATACGCTACAGAGCCGCAAATAATAGTCATGCCCGCCCCGCCCAGTCCAAATATGCCTGCCCCCTTGTAAAATTGTCCAAAGTGTCGCCCAGAGAGAGAGAATTGGAAGTTTCTTTAAACGCTTGCGCAAAAAAACAGAAAAAAAAAAAACAAAAATCATCCAAACACACACACACAACTTTGTAATAACTTCTAGTAATATAATTATTAAATTATAGGTTTATAATGTATGTGTGCATGTGTAACAGTTTAATTGAGCAGTCGCTGCTCCCGGAGCCACTGCGTGCCCACCGCTGGTTTAATTGTTGATTGTCGATGGCAACTACCATTCGGGCAATCCAAATCGACGCACACGCTTCTCCTGCGTGTCCAGTTCCATGCGCACCTTTTGCCGCATATAGAAAATGGGACAATCCCGATTGGAGCAGATGACCTCCTCGTGCAGCGAGCCCTGACAACGCTGGCATTCGGTCCACAGGCGCGAGAAGGTCTCCTCCAGGCCACGCTTGGACGCCACCTCCTTCTGATAGAGTTCGCTCATCTTGGGCTCGCAGTGCGGACACAGGCACGCCTGCTCGTAGCCCTTGGGCAGCAGAGATTTGCAGCCGAGGCAGGCGGCCTTTTTGGTCATGAAACCCGCCAGTCCGCCCACCTTGGAGGTGACCACAGTCCGGGTGCGCGTATGCTCCCCCTTGAGCAGCACCGACTCCGCCTTGTCGCCCAAAATGGGCTCAAAGATGCGCAGCAGTGGCTTCGAAAGCTGCTGCTCCAGATAATAGTTGGCATCGATGGGCACACTGTTCTCCAGCACATAGAGCGGATCCTCGGCCTTTTGATACGCCGGCGTATTCTTGGCCGCTGCACAGATCACATACGGAACTCGATCGCCCAACTTTGGAGCTGTGCCCGCATCGCGTTTCTTCATTTTGGCTGCGAGCTCGACATGCGCCTGCTTGGCGGCATAGTCCGTTTTGGCCAGCTCCTTGGTAATGACCAGCTGGGAGATGTCGATGCGATTGCACAAGAGATCGGCGATCACTTGCTTGGCATAGTCGACCGCACCCTCGGGATTGCGTTCGATGAGCAGCTTCTGCAGGCACGAGTTCATCAGATTGGCCACCAGCGGCGAGTTGTCCCGACGCACCGTCTCAATGCCCTTGCAGTCCATCTTATCGTACTTGTCCGGCTTGGTGAAATACAATCCCGCATAGCGTTTCTTGTTGATCAGCAAATACGGATAATAGACCTTCTCGAATTCCAGCTTAATCGGACTCACGAACTTGCCACTGACCAGATCCGCCGCCTCCCGGCCCAGCTCCATGCTGCGCTCCAGGGTCTTGACCCCGAAATTGACCATCACCGAATCCGTGTCGCCGTAAATGACAACGGCATCATTTTCGTAGCCATTTGCACGCGTGTAATGCGATTCCACTTCGTTTTTGGTCAGCTCAATCATGGTGCGTCCATAGGCCGTGACACTGCCCGAAATCTCCAAGCAGGGCAGCTTGCCCACCTGTGCGCCCGTGAAGCCATAGACGGAATTGGCCGAGATCTTCAGTGCCAGCTGTCGGCCATCGAGCACTTGCCGCTTGAACGGATCCTTCTCCACTTTCAGGTCATTCTTGGCACGCTTACGCGCCGCCAGCAGCGACTCGAGGATTTCGGGCAATAGACCGCGTCGCAGCTCGGCCTTGACGAAGCTATTGTTGGCGGGCGTGCGCTCCACCTGGTCATCGGCCAGTCCCAGCTTATCCTTGGCGCCCGGCAGCAGCAATGTGGTGTAGCACAGATTGTGGGCCATCATGATACTAGGATACAGTGAGGCGAAATCGAGGGTGCTTATGGGATCCGCATAATAGCCACGCTTCGGCTCAATGACGGTGGCGCCCTCGTACTGCTCGTCGGAGCCGCTGGACGTGTAGGAGGGCATGATGAAGCCCTTGGTCTTGGCCTTGCGCAACAGCTGGCTGAGCACCTTGATCTGCTGGCCACGGGTGAGCAGGGACTCCAGCGGCACGCCCGTCACACGCGCCATTTCCATGTAGTTGACAATCGCCATCAGTTTGCCGAGCAGCCGAAGCGGCAAATAGGCATCCTTCAGGCAGTACATGGCCAGACGTCTGCGCGTCTGTTCGTCGCCATTCTGCAGATCCGTTATGATGCTGTGGTGCACATCCTCCTTCTGCTCCTGCAGGAAATGATAGCTGACCGCATTCAAGGTGTACGAGCGCAATTTGTAATCCCGCAAGAGCACGAACAGCAAATCGAATGGAACGCGTCCCTCAAAGTTGACATATTGATTCTCGCGTCGGCCCATTTGCTTGGACTGCAGCACCTGCTCCTTGATCACCGAGCGTATGTTCTTGATCCTGCCCAGATACTCGAAATTCTTGACCTTCAGGTGCGCGGCACGATTCAGCAGATAGGGTATATCGAAGTTGTTGATGTTGTAGCCGGTGAGGATGTCCGGGTCCACTTCGCGCACAAATGCCGACCACTTGTCCAGCAGCTGTGTCTCCTTGTCGAAGCACAGCACCTGGCTGCCAATGATCGGTGCACATTGATTCAGCGTGAACACATTCCGGATGAACGGCTCCGATTCGCCCTGTCGTATCACCATGTTGGCTATTTGGATGACCGGATCCATTTTCGCCTCCGGAAAGATGCCTCTCCGTCCCGCACACTCAATGTCAAAGCTGAGGATGCGCAGCGGCGCCACCTTGGACCATTCGCCCTCCGGCTCGTGCGATATAAACTGATCGTAGGCCACGTCCACTTCCAGCTGGCAACGCGACTCCGGCGCCGGCTTGGAGTTGCGTCCACGCCAGCGCCAGACACCCGGCGGCAGCTCAATCCAATTGCAGCCCACCACATTCGTCTCCACCATGAAGCGAATATCGAAGTCAATGTTGTTCTCGAAGGCGCGACAATCCTGAAAGTCAAAGGCGCCCATGATGACCTCCTTCTTGAGCAGCCGCGATGCGGCGGCCACGAAGCGTGGCAGCGTCACGGTTATCTTGATGTACAGCTGCTTCTCGTCGCCCTGATAGCCATGGATGTTGAGGCGCTGCACCAGCTCCACGGCCAGCACAGCCTCCTGGACATTGTCCTTGTTGTTGCGTATGTCCGCGATCACCTTCCTGTCCAGCGCCTCATGCAGATCCGCGCAGTGGCGCTGCTCAAAGTTGCGCGG
This sequence comes from Drosophila recens, assembly GCA_037043495.1. Classification (NCBI taxonomy): domain Eukaryota; kingdom Metazoa; phylum Arthropoda; class Insecta; order Diptera; family Drosophilidae; genus Drosophila; species Drosophila recens. The sequence goes on from JBAMBJ010002046.1 coordinate 107,979, forward strand.
CGCCGATATATAGAAATACGGACAATACCCGTGGACATGACAGCACACCGAGTTGCCCTCCATGGTGACGCCAAACATGCGCACCACGGGCACTGGCCCCAGCTGGGCACCCGGCATGCCCGGCAGCGGCTGCCCCAAGTAGTTCTCCACGTCCAGTTGCTGGAATACCAAACTGTCCTCGCCGGGATTCAGCTGGGGAGGCGCGGCACGAGACCAACGTTCGCTCGTCTGTTGATTCTCGGGTCCCTCGCCCAGCAGCTGCGACTGATCCAGCTCATCGTTGGGCTCGAAGGCGGCCAGTTCCGCCTCGAAGCCACCGCCCATTTCATCGTCGTCGTCGAAATTTCTGCAAGTTTCATATTCAGCTTTGCAGTACAAAGAAAAAAAAAATATGTTTTTTACCTTGGCTTCTTGGAATGACCATTGGCTGCGCCATTGCCATTGAATTTGCGCTTGTTATCCATGCTGATTATTCTGTGTATAATATGAATAAATAAACAACTTAACTACAAACAATTCGCAAATTAAAAGCCGCAAAAAACGCGGCTACAACGCGGGAAAACAAGCTGAATTTGCGATTAAACAACTGTTTAGTTTCAAACAGACTGGCAGCACTGTCAGTGTGTAGTAGTTTAGTATTTAATAAATGTCCAAAGAAATAAATATACCAAATTGTTTATACCGTATTGGATGCTATTATCACGGTTGCCAAAATTGGCGTTTTTGGCGAAAACTGGCTTTTTTTTCCTGTTGGTGCAATGGCATTTTTTTCGAATTGGCTCTTCTTTTTCATCAGTTTTTTTTATATATTTTTATTTAATAACATAATCACTACATTAAGATGAAAATGTGAAAAGCTTTGGAAATATGTGTTATTGCTTTATGTGCTTGTGAGCGAAATATTTTTTATTTAATGAAATGCAACAATTACATGAACTCAAGAAAAAAGTTTTGGATCTATTTTGGTAAATTTGGCTCATTTATTTTGCTCAATCAGATATTTTTTAGTGGCAACCGAGGCTACTATGTCATTTCTAACAGCATTTGTCCAGCCCTAAGTTTTGTCCAAATTTAATACCACAAATCAAAAATACTTGTAGAATCTGCGCTACTATTTGATATTTAATGTATTTCGGCTTTACCTCAAAACGGTCACACCGACCAGTTGCAGATATTTTCGTATGTAAAACGCATTAAAAACGAATAATTGTGTAAATATCTAAGAACTTAAAAGTGCGCATATGTTTGTTTCTTAGTAAAGGCTTAATGAGCAGCTGCTGGCAGTAATAGTACGCAGCAAAATGCTTGCCCTGTGAATATCAACCAAATACCTTCATTACCTGGCGGGGGTGTGTGTGTGTGTGTGTATGTGCATAAGTGTGTGTGCGTGTGTGTGTGGGGGATGTTAAGTGAATCACACTCACACAATTAATAATATTAGAAACACGCTGGGAAAAAATGTACCAAAGCGCCTGTAATGCGGCCACAACAGGCTCATGTGTGCCTGGAGCTGGCACCCAGACCGATAACGATCGCCAGGCGGCGCTGATAGCGCAGCAACCACCCACAGCGCCCGTGGAACCCGATTACAGTGGCTTCGATATCGTTAAGGCCACACAGTACGGCGCGATAGCGCGCGTCCGCGAGCTGGTCGAGTCCGGCTGGGATGTCAATCAGCCGGACAGTGAGACCGTTACACTCCTCCACTGGGCTGCCATCAACAATCGACGGGATATCATCAGATATTTCCTAGAAAAAGGTGCAACCGTCGATGCTGTTGGCGGTGAACTGAATGCAACACCTCTGCACTGGGCCACACGCCAAGGACACTTGGGCGCTGTGGTTCTCCTCATGGCGGCCGGCGCCGATCCCCGTATACGCGATGCGGAGGGCTGTTCCTGCATCCACATTGCCGCACAGTTTGCCCACACCGCCCTGGTGGCCTACTTCATAGCCAAGGGCGTGGATCCCGATTTGCAAGATCGCGGCGGCATGACGGCGCTCATGTGGGCAGCCTGGAAGGTAAACAAAACTAGTTTAGCAATTCTCTTGATTATTTATTTATAAATATAGCACGACTAAAAGCAGTTTGCAAAAAGTAAAATAATTTTTAAAATTAAAATTAAACTAAAATCACAAAATAATAAAAATAATTTATGTAAAATTTAAGTTATAAAGTTCAATGAAAAGAATAAAGTTGAATTAAGTTAAGCCTGGTATATGGAACCAATTATAAGGAATCCAACATTTGTTGCAAAAATTGGGGAAAACCCAGAAATACCCAATCAGATCAATAAAGAATGATAAATTAGAAACCTCTTGGAAGATCACTGATCCAATGGGGGAGGAACTAACACAAGGTCCAATTCAGCCCATTGAGATCAGAAATTTACCGGAGGTGATTATTAAAAGGTGCTTTAATTCGGTCGAGAGAGAGATTGAGTGATATTACATGATAAAATTCATTATAATCCGAGCGTAGTATATGAAATCGATTATGTAAAGCAGAGGTGGTCACGAAATCTGAATTCGGGAGCACTACAAAAACATCAACAACAACAACCCTATTAGAGTCTACTTAAGTTGGGAGCAGCCGCTGCTCCCGGAGCCACTGCGTGCCCACCGCTGATGTAAAGCGTAGTTAGTAGTGCATGTAAGCAAAGATAAAGGAGCGAAGTTCCTAGTTGCCCTGAAGGGAATATTGAAGCTTAAGCGATCTAACAATGCTGGGGAGCGAATATCTCCAATAATTTATTTATGGAGGAAGATATCACTAAGAATCATTAAGCTATGATAAGTTGAATTTTAATTTGAAAACCTGATGGTGACATTTTTACCATTGATTTTTACTTATTTTTGTCTAATCCAGCGGTGGGCACGAAATCTGGATTCGAGAGCACAACAATAACAACTACAAAAATAGGCAGAAAAATAGTTAGGAGCAGTCGCTGCTCCCGGAGCCACTGCGTGTCCACCGCTGGTCTATTCTACTTATAGCAAATTTAATTTCTTTATTCATTTTTATTTTATTTACTTGACCAGGTATGCGCTCTGGATCCAGTGCGTCTGCTGCTCACATTGGGCGCCAATCCCGCCATGGTTGATTACACACACGGCAATACGGCGCTGCATTGGGCCATATTAGCCCGTAATGCGACCGCCATATCGACACTGGTGCTTAAGTCAAAGGCCTCGCTGGATGTGCCCAATTTGCGAGCCGAGACGCCACTAACCATGCTGGAGGCTCAAACAGGTGCCATTTGGATTGGCAACAAGGTGATGGATCGCGTTCGGGACGCATCTCTCACATCACAACAACGACGCTCTCTGGTCTCCAAATTGCGGCACGATAAACGCTTACGCTGGTGGTCCATGGTCGCCTGTCCATTCACCGCCTTCTATTTGGCCGGAATTGTATTCACCATCAACACGCTGTACATTATCAAGTTTTTCTTGCTCGGCTGCCTCTATGCCGTATTCCATACGATTGGCAAAACGCTGTTCGATGAGCATCTGATGGCCCTGCTGCCGCTGTCCGTCTATCTGGCCACCAAGGCCTGGTTCTATGTCACCTGGCTAATGTATATCGATGGTGCTGTGTCCTTAGCGGCCACCGTGTGCTTCCTAATCTCTTCACTGGCGCTTTGGGTATGCTTTCTTAAATCCTGGAAGGGTGATCCCGGCATTATACGACCCACCAGAGAGCAGCGATTCAAGGTAAGCAAATGGGAAAGGATTTATTCCTATCAGGGATTAAAACCCTAACCGAAACCGTAACCTTTAACCGCTAAAAACCGATTGAAATTTTAAACCCTAACTTAAACCGTAACCGAAAAAAACAAATTTTCATTTGACCGAAGCCTTTTAGCCGAAACTCTGTAAGCCGAAATAACCGTTTAGTAACCGTTTCATTTATAAGGGCTAATTTCGGTTTTCATACATTCAAAAATAAATTTTTATTTCCAACTTTTATAGTAAAATCGGAAAAAATGTTTATTTTTAATTGTTATTTTAAAAATTGTAAATAAGAGTTATGTTATAACTTTAAAATGCAATTTTAAAAGCATGTTTTATTTTCAATTTTAATTAGAAAAATTAACAAAAACAAACTAAAAATAATTTAAAATTAAAAATTTTGAACTGTTTCGAATTTTTTTCCGACTCATCTTTGCATCTCTGAGGTTTTGTTATTAGTTTTGTATTTTATTTTTGATTTTATTTTTCATATTTAATTTTAATTTTCTTATGTTTAATTTTGAATTTTCATTTGTAATATTCATGATCGATTTTTCATAGCACTGAATAAGCGCAAGTAAAATAAATTTGTTAAATAAAATATTAAAATTGTTAAAATGTCACTCAACTACGTTAAACTGAAGAATATGTGAGATAAATGTATGAATGAAACATTAAGAAATAATGCCTTTTTAATTAATTTTTTTGTATTATTAATGTAATCAGATTCTGGCAAAGAAGTTCATTTTTTTTTTAAACCGAAACCATACCGACATTTTAAAACCGAAACATTCAAAAACCGGTTCACAGTTACGAAACCTTTATTCAAAGATTTTAAGTTACCGATAACCGAAAACCTAAATGCGAACATAGCCGAAACCGTAACTGAAACCGATATTCGCTTCGGTTTTGATCCCTGATTCCTATATATTCAATTTATATTAAAAAGTACATTTGTTTGCTTTCTCCTACTAGATCCAATGACTTATCAAGCCACCCTCGTATATTAATATTGATTATTTTATATTTAAAATTTTATTTCCGCTTACAGACAATTATTGAGCTGTCGGAGCGCGGTGGCATTGGCTTTGAGCCCGCTTCCTTCTGTTCGGGCTGCCTGGTGCGTCGACCCATTCGCTCCAAGCATTGTTCCGTTTGTGATCGTTGTGTGGCACGCTTCGATCATCATTGCCCCTGGGTGGGCAATTGCATTGGTCTCAAGAATCACAGTTACTTTATGGGCTTTCTCTGGATGCTGCTCGTCATGTGCGCCTGGATGCTGTACGGTGGCTCCAAATACTATGTTAATGAGTGTAATGTTCATTTTGACGGTGAGTTTATTGTTGTATTTACTTGAAATGATCTTAAATGTAATTGCTAAACTTCGTTTTTCATAGATTTCCTCACCGCCATGCGAGCTATTGGCAACTGCAATGCCTGGGTGGGCTGGGTTATGGGCAACGCCTTGTTGCACATGTCCTGGGTCATTCTGCTGACCATTTGCCAGACTTATCAGGTGATTTGCCTGGGCATGACCACCAACGAGCGCATGAATCGTGGCCGCTATCGCCACTTTCAGGCCAAAGGTGGACACAGTCCATTTACACGCGGTCCGTTGCTTAATCTGATTGATTTCCTGGAATGCAATTGCTTTGGTTTGGTGCAACCACGGCGCATTGATTGGATGAACTACTACGACTACGATGCCCAGGTACATCAGACAATTGAGAAGGAGCCGCTGCTGCGTGGCGATTGCGCTGATAATGATGGACTTGCTGGCGATCATCAGTATGTGTAGGATAAGTCCTATCGGGATGCGAAGACGCTTCAAATGCCCATTGCGCATGTTTAGCCCAACAACGTGTGCACGATGACAATGCTTTAGATACGAGTACGATTAGGAGTATATGCCCCCCGATTAGCTTTGTATTATTTCTAGTGATTTGTAATTGGTACGCGCTGCTGCAAACACAACGATATAACAAAAAGAACAACTACAACAACAGAAACAACAATAAGTTTAGAAAAGGAAAGGAAAACAACAACATCTATCAGCAAAGACAGAAGACAGAAGCGTCGTCGCAAACCGATATCGGATCGAGTATATTTGGGCTATTAATAATGCCCCGATAATATATACTTATACGTACATATATTGTGCATGTATTTTACCTGTAATTACAAAACTCTGTACATTTTTTCAGCATATTTCTTAAATTAACTGCAATACTATACCTATACCCATTCTTTATCGTTCTCAAGTATTTGTAATACCAAAAATTTAAACGCTCACACTGAACAGATAAAAAAGAAAACAAAACATAAACACACAAAAATTTAACTAACGCAACAAAATCAAAAATCAACAATAGCTTAAAAAGTAATTGAGCAAAAATTAAATAATTTCAAGTCGTGCAATATTTATATTTCCAATTTCCACAAATTATTAAAAAAAATTGTAAAGCGCACAGTCAAACTTTAAATATGTATTCCCAGTTATGTGTATTCTAAAAGCAAGATTTTTATAGTTAAATAGGTTGCAGTTGCCTTTGAGTCAGCTTGGATGGTCTGAAAAATCGCATTGAAATAAATCCAAGCTGCTCTTCATTAAAGCAGCTTTCAAATGAACCAAAAGAACAAAACACCAAACAAAACAAACAAATAACAAATACTTTAAATGTTTACGAGAATACGATTTGCATGCTTAAAAGAAGAGAAATCAATTCTAAAACGCGATCCGATTCAATACGCACTAGTCTAGTCAGCAATCATTTAAGTCAAAATACAAATAAAACAAAAAGTTATAGATCAACAACAAAGACGATATACATATATATATATATATAATTAAATATTGCATATTTAAACAAAATATACATCTAAACATATTTATATCTATATAGTTATGAAATTATGTACACCTATGATCAATGATGGAATTTCTAAAAAGTGCAACAGCCTGACAACAACAACAACACACAAACAAACAAACAACACGTAGCTAAAGAACCGTTTCTAATTGTAACACGTTACTTAAATGCATTTAAATTTAAATAACAATTTCAACTATATAAAATAAAATAAAATAAAATAAAATTAAAAATAAACAATTATGTATGTATGTATGTAATAACTCAAAACAAAACTTTTCGATGTACTATTTTGTATTTGAGATTATACAAACAAAAAACGGAAACGTACTTTTCACTCTGCAAATTTGCTACAACTTATTTGTTTAAACATTTTTTATATACTTTTGCTTGCATTGTTATATAAAAAAAAACAGACAAATGAAATGAGATGAAACGCTTTTAAAAGACTATGATGACATGATAAAAACCCTATTATCTAAGTGTTTTTTGGCCCTATTTAACGCAAAACAAAACAAAACAAAACATAACAAATTGAGACAACCAAAAATCCATTGCCTACGTCTTTAGTTTAGCCACTAAGTTCAAGACAAAATATGTGTATTAAATAGTATGTAGAATGAAGTGCGAGGTGTATGTAAACAATGTGCGTTAAAAATTTAATAATAAATAGAAATTTATTCCGTATTCAACAAAATAAACCAAAAATATGTGTATCATTTTAGAAAGTCGATTCCACCTAAATTAAAATTAAAATTTTAATTTGAAAGACTCAAAAATTCATAAAACTTATTTTTTAAAAAACCCCCTTTACTCAATTCTTATTTCATTTATTCGAAGTTCAATAAAAAATACGTTTGTTTTTGGTTTTAATGATTTTTTTTTTATTTTTTGATGACATAATTTGTTTGTAGATTTAAATTGGTTTTTGTTTTTCATTTTTCCGACATTTATGCATTACATTTATAGGCTCGTTTTAAAAATAGAATTTTTTCCGTTTTTATGATAAATTAAGTGTTTGCTTGGTATTGTTGTTTTTTTTTCATTTATTTGTTATTAATTAAAAGTAAAACAGTTAAATATATATGTATGCATTATTCAAATACATTATCGTTATCGCATTTTTATACTTAAATTTCGCTTGTGATTAGTCGCTATCGTTTATTACAATTTAGCAGCAGTGTGTAAATGATATACAATATTATGAATTATTATTATTATTATGATTTGATTTGATTTGTATTTTTGAGTGTAATGTGGGAGTCAAACAATTGCAAATCATATGAGAATATCGCGCCAAAATTGCGGTTGTTTTGTTGCTTGTTATCAGTTGATAAGTTAAATTATATAAAAGCTTACGCACTAGAAATTGTTTGCAAAGAAAACTAGTTGAGAATTAGTGTAAGTGGAAAACGTGACTGTGAAATCGTTCGATCGGAAAAGCCGTTACGGCACTGGTCGGTGTGTTTTCAGTGTAGCTGTATCTGTATGTGTGTGTATCTGTGTGTATATGTATCTGTGTGGGTAGCGTTAGCGTCTTTTGTTCTGGTAACGGTATACTATAGTCGCATCTATATCAAGTATACATATATTATATGTAGGTGGGTTGTGGCGTGGCCAGCTTGAGCTCAATATATATATATAAGTGTTATATACTGTTATACATAGATGTACTCGTATTTTATATATTATTTACTTGGTCGGAGTTGAAGCTTTATTGTAAATATTTCCATTTATATCTTTATATCTTTTTATTTTAACTGCCCGCACATAAAACACAAAACATGTCCGCACCGTTGGATAGAAAAGTAATAGATAGAGGGGGCGGGGATAGAAGAAATATTGCAATGCGTTTCATAAGCGCACTTGATAAACGAAAGTTCATTCAAATAAAAGTTTAAGTGTATAATAAAATGTGCTGTTCCAGTTATAAAAAAAAACTAAACAAATATACTAAAAAGCCGTTTAAAAAAATATCGAGCTAAACAAAGTTTATGCGTTTCGCAATATCATGATGTGTGTGAATACAATGGGTGTGATATCGGTTCAGATACCCTGTAACTGTAACTGTCTGCAGTTTTGTATCTCGAGCTAATTATGGATATGTTTTGTTGTTGTTGTTGTGCATAAATATGATGTGTGAGAAACCTTCAATTGTGCTTGCAACTTATACATGATATTGTGCGACGCATAAACGCAGCTCCAGCTTCAGCTAATTAACTGCGTGCATGCCGCAGACTTTTCGATGCCCAACAAGTGGCAAGAACTGTCAACAAAAAACAGCAAAATTATGTAGATATTGAAGCTGAACACACAGTTTGAATTGTGCCCTTGTTGTGCATATTGTAAATTAATTCAACGTTTATGCCCAGTTGCGAATGCGTGATTAGCCATGATCACGAATAGGAACAGCCGCATAAACGTGGTAATCAATTTACGAAATATTTATACATGCCTTATAGCTTAAGCAAAAATGTGTATACACATGCTTAGCCTATATATATACATATACATTTAGTATATATAAGTTGTATATATAATTTTTATTTTTTGTTTTTTTTTTTTGTAGTACACATAGATTTTTTTCATTTGTTTTAGATGTTATTATTATTTTTTTCTTGTTTTGTTTTTAATAAAAAATATATATAAATATATGCTATTTTGAATTTGATTTTATCTCTCTGCTCATATGTATAGTTATTCTTTTTTTTTTTCATTTTCATGTTGTTGTTTTTTTTTTGCATCTGTTAGCTGAATTAGATTTTTCCTTGCCTTGTTAAATATGCGCACTTAAAATATGTATATTTATATTTTTATATATATAGTGTATATAAAAGTTCAATGATTATTAGTTATACATAGTTATTATGTATATTTTTTTTTACGGTTTTTCTTTCTTTTCTTTTCGATTTATTAGATTAGAGGGGTAGGGGAAAATACCCAGTACAGTGGGTAATAAAAAGCGTGGCCTTTCTTAGCTTTCTGCGTTTGCTTTATGCATATAAAGATTACACACGCACACACAATTGATTAAAAAACCATAAAATAATAATAAATAACAAATGTGCCTTGTAAATATATGTATGCATGTATATATGTATGTATAGTATTTAAAAAATAAAAACTTGAGCTTAGTCTAGAAAGGATTATGATAGCAATGCGTTAAGAGTTAAGAGTGGGCGGGTTGTTGTTGTTGTTTTTCATCTAATGAGTGTCTCAATCTTGCTATTGTGTGTGTAGTTGTGTGTAGGTCTGTGTGTGTGTGTGTGTGTGTGTGTATTGCTAGAGGCAGCGCAGGATTATGCTTTGCTTTGCTTGGTCTCATAATATGTATAAAGTTTTATCATATATTTATAAACATTAATTCCCACTGATGTTACGTCTTTTGCAGCAGCTCGCTTTGTGGATTGGGCGGACTTGACAACTGTTGCAATTGTTGCTGCTGCTGTTGTTGTTGCTGTTGCTGTGTTGCAGTATTCAGCATGGTCGGTGCCGACAATGTGGTCGCCTGTGTAATAACTGTTGTGGCAGAGATGGTCTGTTGTTGTTGCTGCTGCTGTTGCTGCTGCTGTTGTGGCGCCTGTTGCAGCTCCTGCGTATGCTGTTGATTTGCTTGATTGTTTAGCGGCTGGTTTGAATTGCAGAGCACCGAATAGACGGAATCCACTTTGCTTAGCTTCTCAAAGAGCGGTATCAGCTCGCGCAGCTCACAGTCGGTCACATCATCGAACCACGACTTGACCGGAACCTATTTGCAAATAATATCAACGACAAAAATTATAAGTAAATGCAAATGTTTAGAAAATTTAGTTTACTTACTGCATTGTCTGGATGAAATATATAACTGGCCGGTGAATTGTCCACAATGACAATCTTTTGTAGATCCCGTCCCAGACGATTTAGATCCTTAATGTAATTACCCCTGTAATAAACGCATGATTCCCTAAACAGTCTTGCACGAAACACATTCCATCTGGAAAAATTCAAGGTGTTTAAGAAATTTATTATGTTATTACAGATTTCCTTTTTAGATACGAATAGATATTAAACTTAATTTTTATTTATTAATTTGCGGAATAACTCTTATTTGTAACTTTTAAAATAAAAATCAAAAATAACTACAGTCGAACTTCCCTAACTCGAATCACCATTATCCACGAAAAAAGTTCGAGTTAGGGAGACTTCGAGTTAGGGAATTTTTTTTTTAGTTTTTTAAATGAAACTACAATTTATTCATTCATAAATACGTTTCAAATTGCATACTTTTCTTGTTATTTTCAACAACAAAAATTTCAGTTTGTTCAAATCCTGTCGATATTCTCAAAAATAGGTTTTATCGTTCTTTTGCTGTATCCAGAAGACGTTCCCGAATCAAATAACATAATTAATTTTCAATTTTTTAATATAATTTAAACTGGTCTACTTTTCAATTTCTTAACAAATAAGTTTAAAAATTTCTTAAAGAGATAAAAATTTGAATACACGTGCTGGTGCCATGATAAATATTATTGAGCTGGTGCGCTGACAAAGAAGTACATTTCGAACATCTTTCCTATAGCAATTTCACAAGCCTAAAAAATTGTTGATGCAATATTTTATCATATTACATCACCATATGTTAATGTACATCAATATTACATATCCAAACGATCCGTTAACAAAAGCATAAAGCAGAAAAGAAAAAAAAATCAAACTTTTTTGGAGATTTACCCGAAAAATTCGACTTACAGAAGTACGGGCCAATATTTTTGTTCGAGTTAGGGAGAAATTCGAGTTAGGGAAGTTCGAGTTAGGGAAGTAGAATTGTATGGAATTTGCCTAGTAAACGCTATTGCCACTCGATTTTGTTCGAGTTAGAGAAACTTCGAGTTAGGGAAGTTCGAGTTAGGGAAGTTCGACTGTATTACTTTTTATTTTTATTGAAAAAATCAGAAATAAATTTCACAACTTCTATACAAAAAATTGACAATTTAAATAAAAAATAAGAATAATTGTTATTTCGTAACTTTAAAATAAAAATTTGAAAATAATTGTTAATTTGCTATTTTTATTTTAAATCTAATAACAGTTACGGTCCCTGAATACAATACCTCTATGAATATCTATTGAAATATTTAGTTTGCTTTCTATCTTCTAACTATTTATCTTTAGTCAACTATCTATCTTATAATAACAATGTTATACACTTTTCTGAAGTCGTAATTATTTTATTGTATTATTAATTTAAATTATTTTGGTTTATTTTATTCTGCAATATAAATATTTGTCCAGTTATATGTACAATCTTTAAATCTTTACTGTTTTTGTTTGAGTTCCTCTGGTTTCTCCCCTTTCCTCAGATAACTCTCATTAAATAGATAATTATCTTTTTTTTTCCGTTGTATTCCTACTAATTTTTCAGCGTATTTATAAGTTTTTCTTGGTTTTGCTACCACAACATATTCCATGTCTCATTTTTCATGACATGTGCTCCAAAACCACGATCATATCAGTTATTCATGGCTTACCCTTGTCCTCCATGCTCACTTAAACCGCAATCATGTTGACTTCAAGTTTTATGACTTATATTCTCCCTGCTCTACCTTTAATCTTATCAAATCTATATACATTCTCTCATATAACATTTCTTTGGGATTGCTCTTGAATTTTTTCACAACTTTAAACTGAATTTCCGCTAATATGTTCTTAAGTTTCCTAGTTATTTTTCAATTTTGAAATCATAAATTTTATTCAAACAAGTTTTTATTTCATTAGGGCTGTCCTGACTTTAAATTAGACTAAAATGTTTCTATATCGAAAAAATTAATTTCTGTAATCTGATCTTCAATTTTACATATTTCTTCAACAGTTTCTCCTTCAACTTGATGATCTTTTTGGCTTATACTCACTTGTCTAACAGATCGGCAACAGGATCTGCATATTTGGCTAGTGATGCTGTAAACAAAACGCACTCGTACAGTTCACCCATCTTCTGTAGAAACTCATCGACATGCGGTCGCTTTAGCACGTAGACCTGATGTATAGTGCCATCGATTTCGACTGGTACTATGAAATCGGCATTCGGTATGGGCTAAAAGATAAAGATTACACGTTAGTTTGGAAATTTATGGATTTAGCATTAGCGGCAGGCAGCCAGTTATAGATCAAAATGCTCTAGAAATGTAAAAATATGTTAAAAAGTCGACAATTTGATTATCGAGAATCGATTTTCGAATAGTTTAACTTGATAATCTGTGAGAATATCAATCAACATAATTAAATCGAAATTCATGTAAATGAAATTTGAATTTTCGGAAACATAAGAAGTTGACTGAGAAGTCAAATCTTGAGATTACACAATTTTAAAAACACAAGTGGGGAGTTCCTCTGTATCAAACATTGCATATTAGTGGATACAAATTATTTTTATCGAAATTAATATAATTTAAATTCAGAATTTTGGTAAGTCGCTTAAAAATCAGTGAAATTTTGACAAAATTTATGAAAGTTTGCAATTGGTCAAACTGTTGACTTAGAAACTACATATTGATAAATTTAATTTTTAATTTAATTTATTTCATTTAATTTATTTTAATTTAATTAAATTTAATTAAATTATTTTTTTTTGCTAGAATCTAGCTGCCCATCCCGTGTTTTACATTATGGTTTTCAACTTACCTTAAAACTACTGTGCACTAGAGTTTCGTCCAAATCGATAACCATGCACTTTCTGTGCATATCGGAGTGCCTAACCTGAGGTAGTAGGTACCTTTGTTGGTCCGGTAAGGGTGGCGGTGTTGTTGAACCATCGATCTGTGTGCCATTCTGATTTGTTTTCGCTCGATTTCGTCGCCAGCAGCAAAGTAACGATTGAAATATGCCCCGTTTTTGTGGTTTCAAACGATCAACATCATCTGAAATTAAATTAATTTAAAAAGAATATATAATAAATCAGGAAGGAATTTAGAATTATGTTGTCTGTTAAACTTGTTTCATTTTCTAACTGCAAATCGATTGAAAATCCAGTATCAAAACAATGTCCACAAAAATTAAGTCAACTGTGCACAATCAATTTTAACCGCACATTGACAAATTGGCCTTGAAAATGTCAGACAGGGCTTAAATAAAATTGTTATTATTCTTTTACTTTTATTATTATACTAAACGAGATTAAAGTAAATTACTGAATGAATTGATTGCTTCAATTAAAAACAATTACATTCCTGTATACACTGAGCGAAAATATGGTAGAGCGATTCAATTAATATTTAATTTTATTTATCGAAAAAAAAGAAATATGATTCACATGATCAATAATTGATTTTCATTAAGCAAACACTTTTTTCAGTGTGTCCATCGATAACGATAGTGAAAACATCAAATTCACGTGAATTGATAAAAACCATAGGGATGACAAACTAAACGATAGTATTTTCTTTTTAAATATAAATTTTTAATTTTAGTTCTTGCGATAGTTGCATTTTTTTAAGTTCTAAAAGTAAGTTATCAATTAAAAACTTCTCAAATATTTCAATAAATTATATTAAACGATTACGCCCCCATTTTGTATATGTAAGCGCCTCAAGGTTTCGTTAAACAAATTTTGATGGCAAAATAAATATTGCCAAGATCAATAAATGTTGCTCATAATACGCATCAATAAAAATATCTATAGAATTGATATAAATGTTTATACATGAAAATTTTGCTCATTTATATTTGATTTTCTCGCAATATGCAAATCTTTCAAAAACACTTTCAGTGCGAATTTCGTGTGTGTGTGTGAGTGTGTGTGCTTGTGAAAATATCTTAAAATAGATATCAAACGAAACGAAATGAAAATATAAATAAAGAGAAAAAAATAAAAGGAAAAACCCAACAACGACAATATGTGGGTGATCAGAAGGGAGAGTCGACAAATTTAGCATGCATACATGCGTTTAATCGATAGGAAATGCTATAATTGCATGCAAACACACACGCACACATATATATACACACACAGACAGACACGCACACCTCGTTAAAAGTAAGAAGGTCGCCAATTGACCTTTAAGCACTGCGGCGAAGCCTTTAAGCCAACTATTTCCTCCCTCACTTCGAATTGCATTTGTTGCTGGGCGAAACAAAGAAAATAACATTCAAACAGCACTTGACAGAGGAAAACCACTAAGAACGCTGCCGTCGAATGCCCGGCTAAAAGATACCCCTTAATTTATTTAAATTACACAGTTAAACTTTCATAGCTCGAATTTCTATCTAACTCGAGCTAAATGATTGGCAGTAAAATTAATAAACTTTAGAAAAAGAACTCTATAAGTCGAATATCTCCATAACTCGAACCTTTTCTTTGGATAATGGTTATTCGAGTTAGGAATGTTCGAATTTATCTTGATTACTTAAAATAAAATACCTTAAAAACAGTTGGAATTCAAATTGAATAGTGAACTCAGATTTTTATAATAGCAAATGAACATAAATGATATACAATATACAAAAAATTCTAAGAGCTATCAGAAAATAAAAGACATACACTACTGGCCAAAATAATAAGTCCACTCTTTTTTTTAATACACTGAACGGCATATTTATTTTGACAACATTTAAAGTTAAATCTACTCGTCGTTTGAATGATACAAAACTTTCCTTAACCCATTGAGTACCCATTGAAAATTTTGAATTCTTGTACAGGTCTAATTTAAAACTTTTTTCCTCGATTTTTAAAAAAAAATGTTATGGTGCAAAAAAAATTTTCAAACATTTTTAATACTGACTGCAATAATTTTTTTCAAAAATCTCTTCGCTAGTATTTTTTATAATTTTTTGAAAACTGCAAAAAAGAGACTTTCTGTATGAAAAAGGGGTTAAAACAGTATTTTTAGGATTTTTCAAAAAAAAAAATTATAAAAAATACTAGCGAAAAGATTTTTGAATTTTTTTTTGCGCAGTCACTCTTAGAATTGTTTTAAGAATTTGTTGCATTAAAATATTTTTTGTAAAAAATCGAGGAAAACAATTTTAAAAGTAGACTTTTACAAAAGTTTAAAATTTTCAATGGGTACTTAATGGGTTAAGGAAAGTTTTGCATCATTCAAACGGAAATTAAACGACCTTTCCAAATATATTTTTTTACTGTGAAGACTTGACTTACATAGCTGTTAAAGTAAAAAAAGGGTGTACGAAATAATAGTGGCCGGAGCTCGTAGAGGTTTATATACTGAATTACGGAGGTGAAAAGGAGCATGGTACAAATTTAAAACAAACAAAATCTGCGTAAGATTTGTGTGCAACAATTTTGGTTGCTCTATATAGCATTAATGATCTATAGTCTATGATCTATGTCTCTGTTTATGATCTATGTATCCATGTATGCTTTAAATATAGCTTATAGATTTTGACACGTCTCCTTCTTCCCGTTACATTCAAGCCAACATATACAATATGCCCTTGTAACAAATGAATAATGGGTATACAAAAAAAAAAAAGCATGAATGGAGTGTGCTGCATGTTGCATGTTGGCTGAGAAAGTAGGATTCCAGCAGCTAAGCTAGACGTTAGTTGGTTCATTGAACCGAGCTTAGAAGCGGTATCCATCCATCCATACATCCAGCACCCAGTAGTACAAAGTACTTAGTACCCTTAGACGCTACCCACTCGGACGACATTGTGGAGTGCAACTGTACTTGAATATTTGATGAGCGTCGTCGCAAAAGCATATAATGAAAGACCCGACAACAACAACAATAACGAGTTGAGAACGTGATAGGACACACACAAACACACACTCACACACACAAACACACTCTCCCACACACACTTATGCGATTATTAGGCAGTTGAAAGGTGAAACGCCCGCCGACAATGTAAAGAGTCCTGGCTTAAGCCTTAAAGTAGCTCCAAACACTTGAGGACATATTTTGCATAACTTTGCATAAAAGTCAACCACGAGAAAGAGAGACGAAAATATATATATAGAGAGAGAGAGAGAAGGAGAGGAAGGAAGGGAACGGTGTCAATTTGTCGCCTACTTGTTGAACTGACATCCGCAACATTTGGTCGATATTGATAGGCAGCCTGTGTATCTATCTATATTTAGGTCTGTGGGTTCTGTTCTTGATTGATGCGCACGTTGAGAGAGGGCTTCGACTTCGTTGAGCACAAGTCTCCGTCTCTACCTCCCTCACTCCCTCACTCTAATCACACTCAAATAGGCTTTGTCCTATTTTTAAGGCTTTAAATTGAATTTTTGAATTTTTTGTGTTTTTTGTCTCTTTCTCTCTGCTTTATTTTATTTTTGCCTGTCCATATTTATAGCTTCATTCATTATGAGCACAATTTGTCTATCAGATTTTAATAGACACCAAATTTGGCATGCACCGACCGTAATAATCGCAAATATTCAATTCTGTGGGCGGTACATCAATTGTGAAATGTCCAGAGTCACGATTTACAATTTTCAATTTGTTATAAGTGCTTCAATTAAATAAAAATAATAATAAATTATAAAAATCTCTAGCTAAAGCTAAAATTGAATTAAAGTTCAGTTAAATAGAAATAGTATTAAAACTGCAAAATAATTGAATATAGTTTGCAAATGGAACAAAATATCGTTAAATGAAATCAGAAATAAAGTTGGGAGCAGCCGCTGGCTCCCAGAGCAATTGCGTGCCCACCGCTGAATTAAATTATTGAAAGGGTTTCAATTTAATAACAATTAATCTCTTAAACTTAAACACAACACAGTCTTAATAAAAAATTCGTACTGAAATAAAATATAAACAGTAGACAATAAAAAAATAATTCAAAACCAGTAAAGAACTAATCAAAAATTATATTACGTTGGCAAATGGAACTAGTTCAATTGTTTTATTCAACATAAACGAAAAGACTTCATTACTATTATTTAATATAAAAAGTAATTATAAATCTTTAGTACAAAAGTTTCAATATGAACATATAATAATATTATTTTACATAATAATTTACATATTTTCTGTTTAAAAACATTTTTAAAAAGTTCTCTCTGCCCTCGCAAACTAGTTCACACATTCAAAAAGAGCTCTGAACTGATTCCAATTAAAATGAAAACAGCAGCTGTCTGTCCGTCTGTCCGTCCGTCTGTCTGCTCGACTCGTGCGCTCAATTAAATTGCAGATTTATGTAACTAAATACAAAATAATTATATATGTATGTATATAATAATAATACAAATATTGCTGCATTAATTTATGCAGAATTATGCAAACCTAATGAAATCCGCAGCAGACTGTTAAACGGCCTTACGCGTCAATTGGGAAATATGTATGTACATTTTCCATTTTCACATTTTCGCATTTTAAGTTTGCCGACGCGGAATGGCAATGAAAATGACAAGCGTTTCTTTTGTTTTCATTTGCGATTCTTTCGTTTCAATTTTTTGACAATTCTCAGTCGACACTTGCCAAAAAAAAAACTTGTATATAATCGTGTAGTTATATGCTTGATATTATGTGCCATTTTGTAAATACCCTTGCTATGGGTATTATGTGTAGAATAACATCAATCGCTTAAATATTTATTATTAGTTTTAAATGCTAAATAATTTATATATTTCGCATATTAATTTAGTTGTTATTTTATAACAAAAATTTTATTTTTTCAATAATATTTTGAATGCTAAATATTTTTTAGTAAGTATATAATAATCAGATACCCAAATAATATCTAAAGGTGTTTTAAACCCTATCCCAAAGTACATAAATCTATACATTTAATTTATATATTTCGCATATTAATTTGTTGTTATTTTATAATAAAATTGCATTTTACAATAATAATATTTTGAACGCTAAATGTTTTTAGAAAGAAGATAAAAATCAGATACCCAAATAATATCTAGTTGTTTTTAAAAAGTATCTCAAAGTGTATAAAATCTTTGGCAACGAGCAGAAAACCCTTCTGTATATCTGTTTCTCTCTCTATCCCCTCTCTTTCTCTCCCTGTTCTTGTTGATAATTAATTTAAAGCAAACAAAATAAGTAATAAGAAGAAAAAGGCAGGCGTATTGAAACAATGCAAAAAACAACGCCCCAACTTTAAACAATTTGTATTTTGGTGGCTTTCTTATCTAATCGCTATAGTTGATAGTGTTGTGTTTGTTATCTGGGCATACATACATATGTATGCATGATATCATTCTCATTCTCAGTTCTTGTGAGCGCGCTGGCCTTAAATGGGCACCAGCGTGACCTTCAGCATATTTATAAAGTTTTTTTTATAAAGTTCAGAGACATACAAACACACACACACACACACACACACACACACACACACACACACAGTTGGACACATAAAAGTGATGGGCGAGCGACCTGTAAACAGTTTTGTTCTGTTTTTGTCTGTTCAACTTTGCACGTGATGTTTGCACAAGCTCGGCAAAAAAGGCACCTGCTACAAAAGAGAAAAACCGAGAGAGAGAGAAAGAAAGGGGGCTGAATGGAGGGAGAGCAAAGCAAAAGCTGCCGCCCCCTTATTGCACATTTGCACAAAGATGTCGCTTTGGGGGTTGGCATTTACAAATACAACAACAAAAAAAACCAACTACAGAGCACCAAGTGCAGAGGTCAATGAACCCAAATGCCAATGATGCTGCCCCCTCCTAAATTTAGATAGTATTCATCAGACGAGAGTTTGTTTGCCGCCTCAATTGACCTCTGCTTCATTAAGTGAAATTTCGAAAAGCACCAAAAATAAATTAGTTATCGCTTTTTTTTCAAACTGTAAATATACAAACATACATACATATCCATCCATCAATGAATACATACATATAGGAAATGTTCTGCTATGAAGACCATTAACATACACTCACTAGTCTCTGTGTACACCTATTTTTGCTATAACAGCTATGTAAGTAAAGTTATCACGTTAAAAATATATATTTGGAAAGGTCGCTTAAATTCCGATTGAATGATGCAAAAATTTCCTTAACCCATTAAATACTCTTCGAAAATTTCGAACTTATGTAAAAGTCACTTTTCAAAACTTTTTTCCTCGATTTTTTCCAAAAATGTTGGGATGCAAAAATTCTGGAACAATTCAAAGAGTAACTGCAAAAAAAAATTTTCAAAAATAATTTTGCTAGTATTTTTTAAAATTGTTTGAAAACTGCAAAAAAGGCACTTTTTGCATGAAAATGAGGAAAATGGGTTAAAATGGTCATTTTTAGGATTTTCAAAAAATTTTAAAAAATACTAGCAAAATTATTTTTGAAAATTTTTTTTTGCAGTTACTCTTTGAATTGTTCCAAGAATTTTTTTGCATCCCAACATTTTTTGGAAAAAATCGAGGAAAAAAGTTTTGAAAAGTTACTTTTACATAAGTTCAAAATTTTCGAAGGGTATTTAATGGGTTAAGGAAATTTTTGCATCATTCAATCGGAATTTAAGCGACCTTTCCAAATATATTTTTTTTAACGTGATAACTTTACTTACATAGCTGTTATAGCAAAAATAAGGGTGTACGCAGAGATATGCGAGTGAGTGTATTTGCACAGCACGCGGCACGCACATATTCTTTTAGAACCTATATATACATAGATATCTATACATAAATATGTATATGTATATAATATTTTTTGTTATTAACTATGCATTGCGCCGTTTCTACTAATGATTTCGTTACCAACACAAATGTATCTCACAATTTGCTTTATGTATTTCAACGCCAAAAAAAAAGTGAATCAAAGCAAAAGTTTCACAAACAAAATAAATAATACTGTAGTTTGTCTTATGCAGCTTGGATTTTGGAAAATTGTTTAAATATTTGCTTAAAATTCAATTCAAGCAAATAAGTGTGTGATAATAACATTTTAATCAATACACACCGGATGAAAAATTTGGCATTCCAGCATACGAATTTCTTTTTTTATAGATTATTTGATAACAAATTAGCTGCTGACAGAATTCGACCGACAACTCTTAATTAATCATGGTTTTTTAATGGTTTTTAATCAATTCAAATCATTTACAAAACGGGGACTTTTTATGTTTTTACGCAACTTATTCCTAGAAGTAACATTCCTAGAAACGTATTCCTAGAAGTAATATTTTATTATTCTTAGTACTATGTTGTAACAAATCGGCTGCTTATATTAAAAATGTCATACAAAGTTGAAAAGCTCTAGCAAATTATTTAATGTCTGTTTATTTGTAATAACAGTTTGTTTTATAATTTAGCGACTTGCACTTGACAGTCTATGAAATTTTGCAGCTTTTTACATACATTGTTGTTGTCATTTATTGTCTTGTTTACACTTCGTAAGGTAAATCATCAACAGCTGTTCGCTGTTTGCACACCAAAACAAATATTAAATAACTTTGATTAAAAATTCGCAATTTTTATTGAAGTATGCGAATGTAAAAATGAGAGTAAAAAATAAAAATAATAAAAACGAAGAATTTTTAGTCAAGAAAATATATTATTTAAATAAAATACGCATGTGTCTCAACAATTGTTTGACATACTGTAAACATATTTGCAAGACTTTAATCAAATAAATTATATTCGATACGTTAGTAACTTGATTTCCATCTGTATTATTAACACATTTGCCTTGACAAAATTAATACGTCAATAATAACAAAGTTTTTTATTTTATTTATTTTGGAAAGGGTAAAACGCTCGTTTCAATGTGTGCGTGTGTGTGTGTGTAAGTCATTTGCTTTGTAGAGACCTTGAGAAATTGAAAATCACAGGCAGCTAGAAATGAGATACTAGAGCATTTGCCCATAAAAACAAAATATATGTGTACATATGTATGTCTGTACATACATATATGTATCTATATAAATATTTAAACACAGGCGGTCGGGCGTTCAGGCAAACCAGACAGCACTTAGGCGGCACCCACTCTGAAAAAAAATATATATGAAAGCAAGAAGAAACAAAAAAAGAAACATATTTCAACTGTTGCCGGTTCTAAAGCTCTGCGCTCTTCGCACCCACACACAAACACACACACACAGACAGACATACACTCTAATACTTAAAGTATGTAGCATCTGTGTGTAGTGCTGATGACGTCGACGTCACTTTATTGTCACAAAGCTCAACAAGTCAAAGCGTGAAGAAAAAGGCCTACGCAACATACACATAAATACATACATACATACACATAGATAGATAGATATGCACACGGAAGTGAACCCCATAATAGATAAATATTTGAGTTAAAGTTTTGAGTTAAATTGGCAGCACTGTCAAAAGCGACTGAGTGGGGAGCAAACTCATTAGGCAAAAGCAGCGAGAGATGTCAATTAGCACCTAACCGCAACAATTTATATACATGCATACTTACATATGTATGTACATATGTGTTTATATACTGCACGTATAAATATGTACATACATATGTATAGTGTTGTCGTCTGCTTTTTTGCGACCGCAGATTAGATTAAATTTTGTTATTACTTTAAGGCGCTAGGCTACTTTGCCCTGGGCCCACCCCGCACTTTGTACACTGCTGCTGCACAAATAAGAAAAGAAATAAAAACACACACACACACACGCATACATATAATAAATGCACACATATATGCAACACATATTTAACTTTTCGCTCTCTTTCTCGCCACAAACGCGCGCGCTCTTCTGTCCTGTTCATTCAAGCTTTTTTGTAAGCTACGCTTTGTTGTTCGTCTGTTGCTTTGTTTGTTTGTTTGATTTCACGAAAACTAGTCGACGCTGACTCCGTTCGATACCGGTTTCGCCTTCTCTCTCCCTCTCTCGCGCGTTTTTATCTTTGTTGTAAAAAGTGTGCAATTTAATTGCGGTTTCAATTGTTTCTCTCATTCTCTCTCTCTCTTTATATACTTGTACAAGTATCTTACTCTCATCCCCTCTCAATGAATAGGACATGCAAAGGTATTTAAAGTAAAGCAATTTGTTGAGCGTTTTATTTCTTCTGTTTGCGTGCACTTGGCAAATGCATGACGTCACAGTTGATTACAGGTGGCGCTTTGAAGCTTGCAGCTTGCGACGTCAGAAGTAAGTGGTTAGATCATTCACAATAGTCGACAAAACAGCTGCGCACTAACATACATACATACGAACACAGTGCGAGAGAGAGAGAGAAGTGAAACAATAACTATTGGGTAGGGGCCTCAATAATTACTAAGGTCAGGGGGCAGTCCAAACTTCGTGGCCAGTTGTCCTTTAAGTCATATTTTTTTTTGTTGCTTCGTCTTTGTTATGACGCCGTTTAATCTGACTGATGACTCATTGGATTTTCTTAGTGTTGTATAGTTTCATTGTACTAGTTTATTGTCTTCTTTGCTTACCTCCTTTGTCGTTTGGATAAACGTTCAATTGTTCATCGTCGCGGGAAACTTGTGTTATTATTGATGTTGCATCCATTACACGGCGTGTTGCAATTTAAACGCTCCTTTTCCCAAAATCAAAGTAAATTATACAGGTCGAAGTTTCGAAAGCGTTTATTTGTAAATTTAGCTGCACAAAATAATACACATACACATTATTAATACATTTTTGCACACATTTTCCTTAGAAAACTTCATGTTTTCTTTATATAGAAACACTTGCATACATATGTATGTGTGTGCGAGTGTCTAAAGCAGACTGCGACGTCGACTGCGACTGTTGCCTGCGCCAGACAGTGGAATTTTACAATTACGCTTTGACAGCCTCATTCGTTGGTTTCGTCGTCGCAGAATGCAAATGATTTTCCCTCGCGATATTCACCTTTTGCAGCGTTACATGTAAAAATGCACTTTCGCCTTTTGTTACTTTATCATAAACAATTAGAAACGTATTAAAAATACAACGGAAATCAACTTAAAAACACTTTCTTTTCTTGCACTCCTGTTGTTTGGGCACATTCTTTATTTTTCTTGGCGTCTACTTTTTGCACGCAGCTTCTTGGCGTTTTATTTATAACGCACTCACTTGACACACACACAAACACCAACACACACAGAGAATGCAAACACTGCTTTGCTTTTTCAACTGTTTATCTATCGTAATTGTTATAGTTTATTTCGATATCGCACTCATTTGAGTATTAATTAGATATTTAATAATTAATTATAATCAAAACTCCGCGCAAAAAACAAAAAACGCTTTCCGTGCCGTTTTTACGACAAATTCTGGCCACGGTTGCGCTGAAACTGTTAAAATGGCAGACAGCAAGAGCACTTAACATTTGGCTGAAATGTTATTAACAGTAAGCAATAAAAAACTTTTAGAAACATTTAATTATAGCTACCTGATATTTAGTTACGGTCTGTAGCGGGACTCTGTGTAAATTTACTTTATGTCAACATTTTTACTGGGCTGTCACATTTTGAAATAAAATACACAAAATTCGCCTAAATTCGAATTTAACAGCTGGTAACTATTTGCTAAGCCCTGGTCTGAAAATGAATAACAGAATCATGTCAAGGCTATAACAGAGCGTTTATAGAGCAAAATTGTCAACAGGCAAAAAAATATATATGAAGCATTTCCGATTTTAAATACATATATACATACATACATATAAATGTAAAGTTATTTAACGAGTTATTTTTAACAACATTCTGTGTGGCAAAAACAACAATATGCAAATGTGGCAGCCTTGTCTGCCAAGTTTGACAGAAGAAAAAAGGGTGGCAATCTTGGCAATGGTGGCAGAAATTAAAATATTTAACTCCTTTCAGAAATGTTAAATAAATTTGTTTTTTTTACATTAATTTTGATGTCAAGAGCTTTGAAACTTTCACAGGAGTTTTCTTATATTTTTTCAATTTTTTAATATTTATTTTTTAAAACCTACTAGATTAATTTTTTTTTATTTCTTCACCATGCGAACCTAATTTTAAAATAATCTTTATTATTTTCGAAAACTTATAACTTTCTTGGTTTATTGATTTTGTTCTCAATTAAGTAATAATAAAAAAAATTAATTTAATTATTTTAAATTAATTGAGTTCCATTAGAGAAAATGACATGGGACCCAATTTCTATCGAAGTTATCCCATCCACTACCGATAAAAAAGTATTGACTGTCCGTAAATTTAAGTGTTGCCATATTACCCACAAAACAGGTTGTTATCGATGTTATGTTACAGAATATTCAGTAAATTTAAAATAATTAATTAGATACGTAATGTTCATCTTAACTTTTTCGTTTCTTTATTTTTAAAGAGCAAATTGCAATCTCCAGCTGGTAATAATTTCAAATTTATTCAAAATTGTATCTGTTGCTTACATTACAGTAAAATGTTAAATTATGTTGGCTGTTTGTTGTTGTTTGTTGACAGCTGTTGCTTTACCGTACAAAATAAAAAAATAAATACCTGTAATTTATATAATTTCTAAATATAAAAATATACTATGCCGCGCAACGACAATGCAGAACGCGATAATCCCTGTCTAAAGGTAAAATTAGTTAACATTTACTTCTATAATTAACAGTTTAATTGCAGGAACAAGAATTATCTTACAAATGTTTACATAAAAACAATTTCGACCGGGAAAAGTGTGAAGTTTACTTTGTGAATTACAACAATTTCAAAGAATTCTGGGTGAGTAAACGAGTAAATAACCAGTAATTGAAAGATTATCATGTATATTATGTATTCCATAGAACAAGGTACGCAGCGATCGACGCGCCAAGGGAATCGTTCCCTATTTACCGCCAGTTGAGGAGCGTGCGGACATTAAAGCCGAATATATGAAAAGCAAACCAGCGAAAATTTAATGTGATCATTATTGTTTAATTATATTCTTTCGTATTTCAAGAACTGTGTATTGTATTGGCTGCAACGATTTTCAGCGACGGCATCGATGCTTCCAGCATCGCAGCGGACAATTCCAATTCCAGTGTCTGCTTCGGATCATCGATAATCAAGAGCTTCAGTTGGCCAAGACGATAGAGGCAGGAGAATCCCTTGGCTGTTACCTTAGTGCCGGAAATATCGAGAACTTCCAGTCGTGGAAATTCACTTCCAGAGACACGATCCAGGCACCAGTCGTCAAACGTTTTCACATTGTGGAAGGATAAGAACTTGAGGTGTTCCAGGCAGCGCAAGTTTTCCAGTCCCTCGTAATATAACGGCATGTTGTCGCAGCGCAGCGCTTCCACTTTGTAGTTGGCATTGAACTTATTGGGCAGATTGAATTCGCCATCCTCCGAGGCCCGTTGCCATTTTGGATTATTGACAAACTTGACGGCGCCACCGCGATACAATATGAAATGGGCAGCGGCCAATTCGGGGCCCAAGATCTTGTGTCGCTCGGGTATATACTGTTGCATGTGTCGCTCAATGCTCTCCTGCCGCTTGTCCCACCACTGCCTCATGCTCTTGGCACTCAGATCAATGGGCCGCTGCATCATCACAATGAAATCCGAAGTTTGCTCCGTGTTTGCGAACAGTTTTAGCTTACTATTCCAGTCCTCGGGTCGGTCACCGATCGGCGTGCGCCATTTTAATTGCTGTTTGTCCTGTGCCAATTCCTGGCGAATTCGCTTGACAGTTGCGCTGATTCCGTTATCTGGCTCATTGCTCGGCATTGTAGTCGCACACCGATGGAGTGCACTGCCAGCACATGGCTGTAAGCGTCGCAAATAGCTCGACAATAGCATTACTAAATTTATCTAATTTAATTTATTAAAAATAAAGTATTTCGGAAACAGTACGATGAAAAACGTAGTCAGCTGGCACAACAGAATAACAGCTGGCTGTTAGCTTTCAAGCAATATGGCAACGTTAGACAGACCAAGGTGGATTTATACATGGTGATGTATTCGCTCTCTCTCGGGGCAAAGCTGTCAAAAAGAGTCTGACGTGAGAGAGACGACAGAGATAGATATATAGAAAAATTGTTTTGTTTGCTTATCTACACTCCACTTATTTTCGTTTTGTTCGCTGTGCAATACATAAAATCAAAATAAAATTCAATGGCATGTTTGTGTTGTTGTTCCTGTAGGTAACCAATTAATTTATTGTAATTATGGAGATCTGTTAAGCTCCTGTTAGCCGTCAGCATCGACGCTGTTATCCCTGTTGCTCTCTTTGTGGAAGCTGCTCACCGGTGCATGCTCCCACAGTTCCTGTTGCATTTATTTGTCTCTTCTTCATATCTCTGAAAACACAAACCAAACGACTTGAGTTTGAGCGACATATGTGTTTTTCACACACGGGGCATTTTTTAGAGAATTTAATACATCCGCTTACTACGATGTTTGCTTATGTAATGACGTTTGTGCCCCGAAAAAGAGGGAACGTCAAACGAATACATCACCATGTATAAATCCACCTTGAGCTGGCTGTTAACTTTCAAGCAATATGGCAACGTCAGACAGACGCCATTTTTTCCTGTGCTTTGCAGCCCTGGCCGACTGTGAGAAAAAAACGTTTGTGCTATTGCAAACGTTTTGTTAATATTTTTATAAGAAAAACGTAAAAATCCACCGAAGCACCAATTGAAGGTCAGATAAATGCACAAGAATTTGAAGCCAAGACGTTCGGACACATTCTGTGCAATAACGTTGCAATAGGCTGCTAAAAATTACTGGTGAATCAGCAGCCACGGACAGACAGGAGGTCAACGATAGCGTCAGCAGCAAGCAGACTACAACCTCTAATTAATATTATATCTACACACAATTCCAAACGTCGTAACATGGTCAATACATCTGGCAGCGAAGATGGCCAGTTGCGCAGCCCCAACGACGGACACTATATCAGGTGTGTACGAAACTAAATTAAAAACGCACCGAAAATTGTTGCTGAATACACACACACACACACCAGAACACACATTCATATGCATGCGCGCGTGTGCGTGTGTGTGTGTGTGTGGAAGCTGCTGTTTTTAGTGCGGCAACTCCAAATATTATTCTTTTATCTATTTGAAAGAATTATTTTGTGATATTTATTTACAAAAAAACAAAAGCTGAAAACAAAACATAAATCCAATATCCCAACACGGTTCAATGATCAGAAGGTTGCGCCTGGTGCAGGTCCGTTTTCCAAGTACATACCACTGTATGTTTGAAGAATGTTTTTGCATCAAAAAATTGTTTGGAAAAAATCGAGGAAAAATTTTGAAAAATTGACTTTTTTTCAAATTCAAAATTTTCGATGGGTAAAGAAATTGTTGTATCATATGATCGGAATTTAAGTAAATAAAAGATTAATATAAGAAAACCGCATCAAAACATCTTTATTATACGCAAATTTTACAAGTTTATGCTGTATGAAGACATTTGTGGTTCACTGTATGTACGTTAACAAAGACTGTGACGTCACAGACAATTTTTGCATGTGAATTCTGCGTGCTACAGAAATTATTGCATTTTAAATAAACAAAAAAAAGAGAGCAAAAAGCGGCGCCCTGCAAAACCTGTAGATCACTAAATCGTGAATAACCCACACAACAACAACAACAAGAAATCATTGCGCTTGCTTTGTCAGTCAGTACATATTAGCTATGTACAATCTAGACTTATGTATATTGCCTACCAAATGTTTAATAATAAAAAAAAAAGAAAATCCAATTTATTGACATTTACCATAATTTTATAAAATGTACCGTTTAATTGACTTGAGTTTTTTCATTGCAAATAGGCCAAAAAGTGTGTACTTGTCCCAAAATGACCGAGGCGCGCGATGGCCAACAACTAAAACTAAACTTACAAAAAACAAAAAATACCAAAAATACAAATACAAAAAGAAAAAAAAATATAATTATAAAAACCCGAACGCAAGAAATGAAATTCAAATTTAAAGTGTGCCCAGGCAGCTCGAGTGTGTAAAATGGCGAATCGGCAGCAATCTTCAGGCCCAGGACACGGCCCTCCTCCTCCGCCTCCGCCTCCTCAAACACAATATGAATTATCAAGCGAAAGTCCGTTAAAATGCGAAAGAGAGAGAGGCAAAGAGAAAGAGAAAGAGTGATCTCAAATGCTGGCGGTAAATCGATAACAAATTTCTGTTCAATAACAAATGCTAATGCCTTTTCAAAGTCCTGTCATTTCTATATACATATACATTCCATATGTATTGTATGTCTTTTTTGTCCCACGCTATTTCAAAATATCTTTCTAGCAGATTTTGCAGTCGTAAGTTTACATTTTACAGCCCATCGGAATTTCATCTCAATGCTCCAATGGAATTGTTTAGCTAATTGCCATAATTGATAAGGGCTTGGCCACACAGGTAAGTAACTGATGATACAGTGGAGCCTTGAATAACACGAACTATTTAATTATCTATATAAAATAATGTTATTTATTTTTTTAACCATCTAATTTCGACATATATTTGAAAAGGAACACATTGTTAAAAAAGGAAACGAGCGAAGATTTCTATCAAAATTTGGCTGCGTTGGATCTGAAAATACGCTAAAGATCTGGAAAACGATGAACTCTATTTATGACTAAAAGAATGAAAAATTCTATCGAAAAACATTCTTAGGGGAAAAGATTAGACACAAATTATAAAAAATTGTTTGATACAATTATTTTGTACAGACAGTAAATTAAGTTTGTATGCACCCTTAATTAGTCAAATTTTTGTATAAAAAAATAAGTTAAGATGCAGGTTTCTTTTATTAATATTATATTCACTTAAATTCCTTTTGAATAATACAAATATTTCTTTAACCCATTAAGTGCCAATTGAAAAATTCGAATTTTAGTGAATGTCTACTTTTTTTTAACTTTTATCCTTGATATATAAAAAATATTTTGATGCAAAAAAATTCTTTAAAAAATTCTAAGAGTGACTTCAGAAAAAAAATTTCAAAAATCTCTTTGCTAGTATTTTTAATGATTTTTTGAAAATTGCTGAAAAGCCACTTTTTGTAAGAAAAAGAGGAAAAATAAGCTAAAATAATCGTTTTTAGCAATTTTCAAAAATCATATAGAAATTTTTGTATTATTCAAAAGAAATTTAAGTGAATATAATGTTAATTTAAGAAACTTGCATCAAAACTTTTTTTTATACAAAAATTTGACTAATTTAGGGTGCATACAAACTTAATTGACTGACTGTAGATCAAAAAATGAATCATTTAATATGATTTCATTAACTAAATCCAAGAAATTCACTTATTTTTTTAAAAAGAAATGAAAATATGTATTTCCAAAAACAATGGTAAGACTGAAGTGTATTATTCAAGGATCCACTGTAGAGAATTATATTGTACATGTACTACTCTGTCTCATTGATACTAATATGTACTACACTGAGTATTATTTGTTTTTTTATTGATTTCTTATCAATTTCCACCCAATATATTATATTCTCTCAAACAGAGTATAATTTGCTTTAGATCTCTTCCAATGCGGCCTTGAGATTTGAAGCCGACGGGCAACGTAAAATGTAATCAACTACGACTCAAAAAAATCTACTACAACAATCTATACGATAAAAGGATATAGGATTAAAAAAACAAGAACATGTTGAGCAACCAGAGCGCGCCTCATCAGTCAGCTACGTTGGGAAACTCCAGAAACTAGAAACTGAAAATCGATCTTCAATCATTTGTTTTAATTGGCATCGTAATTTTTGTACAATTTTCCACCCTTTGTTTTTAATTTTAGTGGCGACGAGGAGGAGCACGATGCGGATGCGTTGTACATACAGCCGCCACAGGCAGCGAGCAGTCAGGGACGCGATGCGGCGAGTACGCGCCGTGAGAAGAAGAAACATTCCCGCGATCGTCGCCACAAGGAGCGCAACAGTTTGGAGAGCGTGCGACGGGAGCGTGAAAGGGATCGATTTGAGTATCGAGCCAGGGATGATCTGGAGCAGCAGCGTTATCAGCATCCGCATCATCAGCAGCATCGCAGCGAGCGCGAGCGAGAGAGGGAGAGGGAGCGAGAGCGGGTGAAGCATCAGCATTTAAGCCACGCCTATCATTATCAGCAGCAACAGCTGCCACTGCCACCACCGCCAGCACCGAGCTATGCCCATCATCATCATCACCAGCAGCAGCAGCAGCCGCATCATCATCATCATCAAGAGCAACTCTTGGGTTTATCCCGCAGCGGAGCACGTGCGGATTATTATCACAGCAGTCGGCATGTTGACTATGTGGATGTGGACCCGGCGCCACGTCGTGCCAGCAAGCATGGCTACGAGCAGGCCAAGGAATCGGAGAGTCTGGAGCAGGATCTGCGCTCGCGTCTGCTGAGCAAGCGACACAAGTACGTCAAGGATTACGAGACGGAGGAGAACTACGAGCAGCTGCAGCAACAGCAACACCAGTCGCAGTCGCACAGTCGCCGCAAGGAACGCGAATCGCGACGCGGCAGTCACAGTCACAAGCTGCGTCATGGCCAGGTCATTGAGCTGCTGGACAGTCCCGAAGCGGCGTCTCAACATCAGCGCAGTAAACAACAAAGACGCGCCGAAGCTGAAGCGGCTGCCCAACAACAACAGCAACAACAACAGCGCCGCACCACGTCCAATGATCCCGAATTGCTGGCGAGACGTGAAAAGATCTTGGCTGCCGAGCGGGAGAATCGTCAGCGCAAGCAAATTGCACGCGAGGAGCTGGAGGCACGACGGGAACAGCTACTGCGGGAGCGCAACGAGCACAGCGATGCACTGAGTCCCACGGCGGTGGCGGCCAGCGTGACAGCCGGTCTCAATATAGTCAAGCGCAAGCAGAAAGCGAGCCTGGAGGATGCGCACTACGAGCGGCGAAAGCGTAGCAAGCAGTCCAGTGAACAGTCCAAGCAAAATGAACATGAGAGCGAGGAGGCGACCGAGGAGGAAACGGAATCTGATGAAGAGGACGAGGAGGAGGAGGAGGAAAGTGGCAGTGCGGAAACTGGCAGCGATTCAGCAGAGAGCGAGGAGGAGAGTCAGCCGAGTCAGAAGAAGGAGCGCAGCAAGCGGAAACACAAGGAGAATAATGTTGCTGACGATGAAGAAGATGTTCCTTTGCCCGACAGTCCGCTGAGCGTGGGCGCACTCTACAAGTCGCCAACGGCCAAGCAACAGCAACGGCCACGTTCACGTTCCGTCAGCTCCAAGAGCTCACGGCACAGTCACAGCAGCGGCGGCGGCGGGAGCAGCAATACCAACAGCAGCCACAGTCGCAGTCGGTCGCGTTCTCGCTCCCACTCCCATTCCCGATCCCGTTCACCTGCCAGCAGCGTGGAGGAGGAGGAGCGTCAACGTTCGCGGAGCAGCAGCACACGGAGCGAGGAGCGGGGCATGGGACAGCAGCAGCAGCAGCAACAACAACAGCAGCAGCAGCTGGACAATGTTGAGCTGGAGAAGTTGGCCAAGGCAGCTGTGGAGGAATTGCCGCCCTGCGATGACAAGGGCATTCCCCTGCCCAACTACTATCCGGGTGTCCAGGGCTGTCGTTCGGTGGAGGAGTTCCAATGCCTCAATCGCATCGAGGAGGGCACCTACGGCGTCGTCTATCGGGCCAAGGACAAGCGCACCAACGAAATTGTCGCGCTCAAGCGTCTGAAAATGGAAAAGGAAAAGGAAGGTTTTCCCATCACATCCTTGCGTGAGATTAACACTCTGCTCAAGGGCCAGCATCCGAATATTGTGACTGTGCGCGAGATTGTCGTTGGCTCCAACATGGACAAGATCTTCATTGTGATGGATTATGTGGAGCATGACCTGAAGTCGCTAATGGAGACGATGAAGCAGCGCAAACAGAGCTTCTTTCCCGGCGAGGTCAAGTGCCTCGCCCAGCAGCTGTTGCTCGCTGTGGCGCATTTGCACGACAACTGGATACTGCATCGTGACCTGAAGACCTCGAATCTGCTGCTCTCCCACAAGGGCATACTCAAGGTCGGTGATTTTGGTTTGGCCCGCGAATACGGCTCCCCGTTGAAGAAGTACACCTCACTGGTGGTCACCTTGTGGTATCGGGCACCGGAACTGTTGCTCTGCTCCCCGGAATACTCGACACCCATCGATGTGTGGTCCGTGGGCTGCATCTTTGCCGAATTCCTGCAAATGGCGCCAATCTTTCCGGGCAAATCCGAAATCGATGAGCTTAATCGCATATTTAAGGTAAGACAGCAATATATTTATTTAAACTAAAATATTGGAGATTTAAAAAATCAAATTTTAAAACCAGGAACCGCTATACTAGTTTAAGTCTTTAAAATGAACAAATTGCATAATTAGACAATTATTGTTCAAATTTATGTATTAAAGTTACGAAATAACAATTATTTTTAATTTTTATTTAAAAAGTCAATAAATAATCATGTAAATTCAAATTTTAATATAAAAGTGAAATCAACACTTATTCCTCGGGGTGCTACAAGAAATGTCGCGTTCGCATATGAATTCTCAACTTAATTTGTATGAATGATTGTAAGTGAAATTCAAGCGAAAGCGATTTCTGCTGGCACTTCCCAAGATTATTTGATGATTCTAGGATTTATAATTTTGATCCATTTGTTCCACTTTGTCCAACTTTTCATACAATAAGTGCCTTTTAAGCAATTTTAAAAAAAATCATTTAAGAAATACTAGCAAAAATACTTTTGAAAACATTTTTTTGCAGTCTCTCCTAGAATTGTTTTGAAACATTTTTTGCATCAAAACATTTTTTGTAAAAAATCGAAGATAAAAATTGAAAAGTAAACATTTACATAAATTCAGAAATTTACTAATGGGTTAAGGTTTTCCATCATTCAAACGGAATTCGAACGACCTTTCCAAATATATTTTTTTCAATGTGAAGACTTGACTAATATAGCTTGTATGGTAAAAAAAAATAGTGTACTTATTATTTTGGCCAGCGGTGTTTGTATGAAGTAATTATTGGCAAACAAAATACAAATTTATACTAAAAGTACCGAAAATAAACTAGAAATCATAATAATACCAAAAAATTAGTATTACTTTAACTTTTATTTTTTGATTTTTTTTTATAAAAATTACGGATTAACTCTTATTTGTAACACTTAAAATAAAAATCAAAAATAAACTTATTTTTTATTGTTATTGAAAAAATTAGAAATAAGTGTTATTTCACAACTTTTAACTAAAAGTTTAACTTTAAAGATTATTTTTGACTTTTTAAATAAAAATTAAAAATAAGAATTAAATTTGATTTATATCTTATAAATTGTAAATATAAGTTTTTGGCTGATATTGATAGTTCCTACTGAAATAGGAATTTTGGTATATACCATTTTACTATAGCATAATTCCTTTACATTGATTTTTTTAGTTGAAATTAGCATTCATAACTCTTATTTGCAGTCCCTGATTTATTTAGAATTTTAGAGATCTAAAAACTCAAACTTTAAAACAATTATCTACTAATATTATGTTTTCTTTGCCGCCCTTTAGGAACTCGGCACACCCAACGAAAAAATCTGGCCAGGCTACTTGGAGCTGCCGGCTGTGAAGAACATGTTGAGCCAAAACTCACAGTTCACGGATTATCCGGTGTCGCAGCTGCGCAAGCATTTCCAGGACAAAACCTCGGAGGCGGGTCTGTCGCTGCTGCAGGGCCTGCTCACGTACGATCCGAAACAAAGACTGACAGCGGATGCGGCGCTTAAGCATGCCTACTTTAAGGAGCTGCCACTACCCATCGATCCATCCATGTTCCCCACGTGGCCGGCCAAGAGTGAGCTGGGCGCACGCAAAGCGCAGGCGTCCTCCCCAAAGCCGCCGTCCGGTGGCTCACAATTCAAGCAGCTGGGACGTGATGAGCCCATGGCAACAGCCACAGGCGGCGGTGGAGTCGGTGGAGCGAAGCTCGCCTCGGGCATTATTACGGGCAACAAGAAGAGCGGTGCAACGGCGGCCAGCACGGGATTTGTGCTTAATGCGGGGCTAACCCAGCGTCAAATGGCCATGGGACCGGGCTTCAGTCTGAAGTTCTGAGACAGAATTGTCTGTGTGTGTGTGTACAGATTTCTAGCCAATTTGCGTAATTGTTATGTATAGTTTAGCATGTAAGTTACAAGAAAACAAAGAACATATAAAATCGTTTAATGTATGTGTACAAAAATTGTTCCAAATATAATTTAAAAGCCATACAAAACACAGGAGAAACTCACAAATAAATTCGTTTTTAACCGAATGAAGCAAATTCAAGAGGACAACAATTTTAACTCTTAATTTTATTAACCGCCCATTTAACTTTAAAGCTTAACCTACAACGGAATACTTGGTTACAGAGAGCCTTAAGTGGACCACAAGTAAAAGTATGTGCTTTGCCACTGCGGAATGTAATCCTTGAGCGGACCAGCCACCACCTTGGCAATTGGCACATGATCCGCCACAAAGCCCAGAATCCGTTCGATGCGCGACTTGCTGTAATTATCGTAGAATGGTGAACGCACCAGGAAATACATCAGATTGATGCAGCGCCGGCTGAGCTCCAGTTTCTGCTGCTTGGACATTAGGTGACGATGCTGGCGATACACATGCACGCTGTACAGGTCAATGGAGAACGCTACCAGGTACTGCTTCCAGCTGCGTTGGCCAAACAGACCCATCGCAGCCAGATGGATGAGCGGTTTGGCAATGTACAAGTACTCGGCATTTAACAGCTCGCGGGGTATTTGCGTTTTGGCCGCATCTGCATTGTCCACATGCAGTTTAAAGTCGCGATATTGGATGGGCGGTGCACCCTCGACTTTCCGGATGAGTCGCCCGGAGCGTTTCAGCTGGAATGTTATGGAATGCTCCGACTGTGGCAGACTCTCGGCAGCAGTGTGACTCTGTGCTGCCTTGCGTTGCTTGCTCAGCGCACGTCGGTTCAGCGCTGTTATGGGCGGTGAGGTGATAATGTCCAAAGTCGAATGTTTCAGCAGAAACAATCGTCCGGCTGCCTTGCAGACTTGTATGAGCGCTATCACCAGCCACTTGCCGGTCTGGCCAAAGAGTCGACGTGCTGATATCTCGATAAACACCTCGCAATACTCGAGCGTCGTCAGCGTGACCTTTAGACGATAGCAAAGGCCGGATTGCAGACGGATCACGGAGTTCTCGTTGGCCGCACGTGCCTTGTCGATGATGCGATCGTTGTAGAACACCAGTATATTGGACAGTGTGTACACCAGCTCGGACAGCACATTTGAGTTCGATATGCGACCTACAATTTATACGAATATCAATTGCATCACCACAAACTGTTTTACTTATCTCGATTTAAAATTGAAACACACTTTACCTGCCACAAAATATGATACCCACTTGGCCGTCGTCTCAAAATCGCCCACCACATCGGGATTTTTGGCCACCCACGCTTCGTAGGACTTAACTAAGCCTTTCAGCTGGTCCATTTGTAAATAAAACACTTTAAAATTTTAAAAGAAAAGAAATATCAACGCCGCAGCTTTGTTTTGTTGTTGTGGTGCATCGGCTGACCGTATTGTTATCGATAGGTAGGGCAATTTACACATATGTATCGATATGGGTATTTTTGTCATTTTTTGGTACCAAAGGAGTAGAGGTGGAGAACTATCGATAGTCGGCACCATCGATAGTCAGCGATATTATTTTACAAACCATCGATAGCTATCGATAGTTTTCGATAGTGTGTTAAATTGAGTAATAATGGCCGCGTTCACCAGAACTAATCAATCAGTAATCATGTATTTTGTTTGCTCGATAGCTAAGCATCACAATCAGAAAATTTCAGCGCACTATTTTGGTGATGAATTTTCAGTCATCATAATCACAAAATTTGAAATCATGATTGCTATTCACAGCATTTCACCAGAATAATCATGCAAATTTCATCGATTTTCTGTTGTCGATTTGTTCTGGTGAACACGGCCAATGTATTTTAAATTCCAAAAATTATCAATTTTTATATAAAATTCCAATAAAAATTTTAAATTGTCATTAAGTTAGGTATTATAAATATAAAAATAAATAAAATTCGCTATCAATAATAATGTTTCGCTATTAGCTATTGTAAAATCCAAAGTTCGACGATCTAAATCTTTTTGTCCAGCCTACTGAACATGCACTCGGACTCGGTTCAGTTCCGTTATGTTCTTTTTTAACTTTTTCGACTGTAGTAAGGAACTTGTCCATGTAATAAAAATATATAATTATTTAAAACAAAACTATAATGTTTCGGTAGCTCTGCAAATGCCAAATGCGAGCCTTCCTGTGACGCGTTGAGCGTCATAAAAAACTATCGC
This sequence comes from Drosophila recens, assembly GCA_037043495.1. NCBI lineage: Eukaryota > Metazoa > Arthropoda > Insecta > Diptera > Drosophilidae > Drosophila > Drosophila recens. The sequence continues at coordinate 144,714 of JBAMBJ010002046.1, forward strand.
CCACTATCGATAGTGCAGGTCTGCCATCGATGGCGGCTCGATAGTGCTTGACCATCGATAGTGCCGATAGTGCCATCGATAGTTATCCACCACCACTATGCCAAAGGAGTATCTTAAGGGCTGCAAAAACGATCAATTTATCTATATCGAAGAATCTTAAAAAATGTAAAGTTATTTAAATAGCGTAGAGTGGTAAACTTACAAGGCATAGTACAGAAAAATATATAACAAATAAATAAAATAAAAGAACAGACATAGGCTTCATAAATACAATAATTTTAATTACATTCCTCAATACAAAGTTTTTATGATCGATAAAACATGGATCTTTAGCACAACAGCAAGATCTCAGTACAACAGATCTCAATGTTAATATTTTAACAGCCCTAGCTAACACTAGAATTACATTTTACATATGTTGTGAATAAAAAGCAGATCATTTGTGCTAACCCTTGACCAAAAATCACATTTATTTATATTCCACTTAAGCCTTAAAATTATCCTTTTCCTTGCGCAGCATTCCCATGGTCACAATGGGATCGGCCTGTCCGCCGGCATGCTTTTGCACAGTGGTCTCATGCACGCGCATAAATGGATTCCAGGTCTTCTCCTCGCCAATTGTCGACGGCACTGTGGGATCCTTTGAAGCACGTCGCAATTTGGCCCACTCAATGCGATCCTGAATGATCTTACTGTCCGGCTCCACGTGACGGGCGAAGCCCATGTTCTGCAGTGTATATTCGTGGCCACAAAAGACTTTGGTGACATCCGGCAAGGCCGATAATTTGTTGCACAATGCCTCGTACATTTCCTCGGGCGTGCCCTCGAAGAAGCGACCGCAGCCGCCCTGGAACAGAGTGTCGCCGGTGAAGACGGCGCCCTCGGCGGATCCATTGGCCGTGGTCACATGGTAGCAGATGTGTCCGCTGGTGTGACACGGAGTCGACAAGCAGCGCACATTCAGTTCGCCAATGTTGAAGGTGTCGTCCTGGCGGACTTTGTGATTCATGGCGCCGATTCGATCATCGCCGCCGTACACATCCAACTCGCCCGTGAACAGTTTCACCAGCTTCTCATTGCCACCGGCATGATCCCAATGATGATGCGTGGTCAGCACCTTCGTGAGCGTGAGACTCTGCTCCTGCACCGTCTTGATGACCAGCTCGGGATCAACGGGATCCACCACGGCCGCCTCACGGGTCTTGGGGTCCACGATCAGATACATGTAATTATCCTGCAGGGCTGGCAGGATTTTAACATCGAAGCCATTCAGCTTGACGTCCTCCACGGTGCTGTGCATGCCTCGAAAACCGACAGTCCGTAACTTTTGAACTGGGTGGGGGGCAGTTGAATTATAGAACGGATCAGTTAAACGGTAAAACGCAACGGGACACACAAACATGCAAAATAGAACAAACAAACAGAGAGAGAGAGTGAGCGAGACAGAGAGACAGATATAAAGAGATAAGATTAAAGCACATGATAAATTACAATTGACGCGACAGAATTGGACAGCCAGAAACCGCTTAAAAGAAGATCCAGCACCAGAACCACAACCAGACTGTAGAATGACTGCAACGCCGTTCACTGCCAATTTGGACGAACCTCGGAAATAGTATGAAGTCAATTGCGTTTCAATGCCGCTAGCAACACTTTTCCACACCGATGCAAACATTGAGGCGATTTTACAATATTTTATTGGCTGATGCTGGATTATTAAATCTAAGGCACTAAAGATTATTTACTGTTAGAATATGTCTGTCAGCAGACGGATACAAAATGCCGGAAAAATTTATACTTCTCCTTTTTGGTTGATTTTACAGTTTACTTAAGCTTTGGCAGCGCGATAACACAACTATCGATAGGCCAGAGTCGACAGATATTCGCAAGGCATAACATTCTGCTAAAATTTGACACAAACCAACATTTTGCAAACACCCCCGAAGAAAAAAGTTCGTTTGAATTTAAATTTTAAACAAACTATTTTTACACACTCTAAAAGAATTATTTAGACCACTTGAAAAATTATCTTTTGTTTTAAAGTGATTTATACAAATTTATAGTTACAAGAAAAATATTTCTTAATCGAGCTTTTATCAAATCTGAGATACGGAAGATATATTTTTTTTTAAAAGTTCAAGGAAATCCAGTCCTTTTTTTTAGCTATTGTAGCTAAGTTCAACATTTGTTAGTTTGGTTATTTGTAAAATTGATGAAAAATGTGAAATATATTATATATTTTTTAAACTGCTTCTTCTCCATTTTGTAAAAAGTCCCTTATGTTAGAAAGTATTTTCTAATTTTCAAAAACATCTGCTAAACGAATGGTAACAAAATTGCTAGATTTTATAAATTCGTTCCCAATTTTAAATATTAAGGTGGAAAAAGTCAGAAATAAAATTTCGTTATTCTTAGAAAAAAGTTTCCGGTTTTTACAATTGAATTATAAGAAGTTAAAAAAGAAAAGGTATTGAATTTTTGTTAATAAAAGCCACATTTTAAGAAGCCGTATATCTACAGTATTTTTTTTATAGATATATCTCACCTGGAGTTGTACTATAATAAAAATCCTTGTAAATCATATGGATTATACATCGACGATTTAGATGTCATTTATAAATTGGAAAATCTAGCTGTAAAACATATATGTATGTAGTTGCTATCAGTTGGGAATGTCTGATATTGGGGAGCTCAGTTCGCCCCATTCGGAGTCGCAGCTGATTGAAGAGGAGGCGGTGGAGGTGCATCATGTGGGTGTCACAGCCAAATTGCAATCGCCATTAAGGAAGCTGTTACCCCAATTGGACAACTCGACGGATACGGAATTGTTTCAAAAGTCCAAATCCCAATACAATATGTTCGATAACGAAGGACAAGGCGATACAACGACGACAACGACGGCCAGTCCATCCCATGTGCTCTACGAGATGCATGCGGAGCCGGAGGAGAGCAATGTAATCAAACCGAATCGCATTGAGTTCCAACGTTACTCCAAAGCGAAACGTGCCAAGTTTGCGGTGCCACCGCGCAGAAGGCAACAAAGCAAGACGAAACAGCAGCCGGTGCAAAGGGGCAAGGGGCAGGTGCAGAAGGAGCAGCGTGCTGGCTTCTTGGATCGCATTGTCGCCTCGCTGGACAACATGTGCAAGTGCCAGCCGCAGCAGGGCCACAACAGCATCATCATCGAAGATCTGCCCTCGCCCAAGTGGAACAAGAAGGCGGCAGCGCGTCACACGTGCATTGGGATCTATCCGTTTGAGCACGGATGTGCGGATTACCTGAGCACCACGGACACGCATCCCAAGATCAACTCCATTGTCCTGGCCGATCGAGCCACCACATATGCCACACACTTTTGGGCCGAGCTCTTTGGTCTGCTGCACATTGGTGTCGCCTTTGTGGTGGCCTTTGTCCTCCAATCCTATCGATTTGTCCTGTACTCGGTGATCAATACTCTAATCGTGGGACTGCTCGATATGACCTCGGATTATTTGGTCAAGCCGGCGTTGACAGTTACGTTTAACGGTTTCGTACAGCCGCCCATGATTTTTCTGTATAATGTTATGTCGTCACTTCGCGATATTTTGGAACCCGTTGCGGATACACTGAACAACTTTCTAAAGCCTCTGGCGACACTCGGAGGGAGCTTTCGGCTGATCAATGTCAACTATCGCAGTGTGCGTCGACTGGCCAAGGATGTTTAATATTCTCTTCCAAAACACACACTTTTCGTTATGTTTTCATCACAAATTGTTCAACTGTTTGAATGCGTTATTTTCGTTTCGTTTCGTTTAATTTGAATTACGGCTGTTTCATTCCACAATGTTCCGGTAGGCGGAGTCTGCATTTCAACCCTTGAAAAACTTGTCTACTTCTCTCAAAACAACAGGATTATATTGTTGCTATACAATCTTACGTATATAGTGCTCTATATGAAAATCATATCGGGTTACATTGTTTTCTCTCCTGTTCGTATAACAAAGACCGTGTAGCCATAACGACCCTGGGGTCGGTGGTCGGGGAGGGGGGGGGGATTCCCGGTAATTTAAGGGTGCGTAACGCAGCGAGAAGTGCGCTCAATTACGTTTTATGAAACATTTGTGATTTATTTGCTCATTTTGTGGCTGGAACAACAACTCAACATATGCCCACTACACCAATATGCCCGTGATTGTTTTAAAGCGACTAATTGTATCCCCTGAGAATATGGGATATGCTTAATAATTTACAATTTGGCCTAATAAAGGCGTTAAAAAAAGAACCAGTTGAATTCTAGAATATTTTCCATTTAAATATTAGAAATTTAAAAATTTTACCTACCCACAAATTTAGCTAGAAATCTTTCAGCTCGAAATCAATTTAAAAGATCTACAAATGATTTTTATCAAGGGATTAGTTTTTCCCACTTCCTTTAGATGGAATATTTACAATGAAATTCTTGGCAAAACTAAAAAGAATAGTAACCCTATCTCCTACCTTTAAGCAAGTTTTAAAATACTATAATAACAATTGTGTATACAAATAGTTGATGTAGTAAGTTTTATTTTCATTTGTTATTGAGGTAAATGAACACTAAAGAACAACAGGGAATTAATAGAAATTAATGAGATTGTGGACTAAGGATCATTTTACGCTGCGCATTCATTGAGCATTGGGAACGATGACACCCACAACAATAAAAACAACCCCTTTTTGGCGCGTATATCCAATTAGCTGTAAAAAGTTTTTCCTAGCATATGTTTGAAATTAATGGTGAAAAATTCGTGGGCATTGATTGATTTCCGTAACCAATTAGTACAGAAAACTGAATATTATTAATTGGTCTTCCCGTTTTTGTCATCTCTATAAATACTTCTATTTATAAATCTCGCCCATTAACATAAGTTTCTAATTCTCAAACATTTCTATTGAACAATTGACGACAAGGTGCGAAAATCATGTTCACCTTTCATACACATGCATATGCAACAAAACAACACACTCACACACATACAAACAAATGGACAATAGAGTATCCTGAGTTTGCCCATTATTGTGCGATCGACAAGCGGATAAAGAAAGGAGAAAGGCTCAGACATTTTGATGAATGAGACCATCATACACTTTGCAGACGTTTTGTTCAGAATTTTGGGATTACAGCTGTTAAGCTGTTTTTGGTGGGTTTGTCGCATTTTTCTCTGTTTGCTCTATATTTGCTGGGCTATTAGGCCGGGATTATTGTACAGGTTATTCTTTCCGAAAACTATCTGTGTGCATCCTTAGCAAGAAGTTAAGCAATTTGTGCGCATTTGAAATATGACAATGGGAATAGACAATAGTCACGTTATGTAAGAAGTTATGAGCAAACGCTTAAAATATGCATAATCGAAGTGAACAGCCAGATATGGATTTATGGATAAGATGTTTCAAATTCCTGCAGAAACGGAAACTGCAAGATTTTAGTACTTTATTATACTTGTAACTTTATGGAGTGCAAGGGTATATTGTATTTGTTGCAATATATGTAAATAGTATGAACACTTCGATCACAGAACTTTATATTGACTTTTAAAGCCAACTTTTCAGATTTAATATTATATAAAATCTTTTGTAATTATAGTTTCAATTAATGTTTATATATTTTTTTAATTTCCTCTACTTTTCCTAATGTTAAGGCAATTGTTTAAGTAATAAAATAAACATTTTTATCAACTTTTAAAGCCAATATTCTAGTCAATTTCATATAAAATCTATTGGTATTTTAGTTTCAAGCAATTTTTATAAAACTTGTATTTCCTTAATGTCTTTCTTATTTTATGGTAACTGTTTATTAAATAAAGTAAGCAATACCCATTGAGTTCAACTATTTTTATAGATTAAAAGCATCTACATTTATTACTTTTGTCAAAAGCTCTTTTTTATCATTTCAATTAATTTATATAATTGTTTTTAATATCCTTAAATTTTCCTAATTTTAATGCAATTGCTTATTTAACAAAACAAACATTTGTACCAACTTTTAAAGCCAACGTTCTAGTTAATTATATATAAAAACTATTGTTATTTTAGTTTCAAGCAATTTTGATATACATATATATATAATTTGTATTTCCTTAATGATTTTTTAACTTTATGATAGATTTTTATTTAATAAAGTAAACAATATTCATTGTTCAACTATTTTTATAGGTTAAAAGCATCTACATTAATTTCGTTTTGTCAATATATGTACATAGTTACTTGACATTTTTACACTGCTTATATTTAAGCTCTTTTTTTATAATTTCAGTTTAATTTTAAAATAATATATATTTTATGTGAATTTAATAAATTTAAATTAAATCTTAAAGCTACTTTTGGTCAACCGCTCTTACATAAATAAATAGATAATGATTTATTTATTTACTAACATAATACTGTATGTATATTTAAATTGAGAACCGGGTGTCTCATAGTCTGGGATTCCCCTTCAGCGCACTTGTCTATATTATAAAATTTGTTAAGATATTAAAGAAACTGCGTTTAAGCATAAAATTGCATCACAACATTAATATTATACCAAAAATATATGTATATATGTCATGTATATCACCAAGAACATCCTCGATTCTCACTTTAAATGCACTTTTTATAAGCGGCTGCATTATTATGAATTGGACACCAATTGGAAACTCAGGAAAAAATCTGCAAAGCTCAGCACAACATGATAGTGTGGGAATGAAAGCGCGTCGCGTCGCGTCGCTTCGCATGGCTGTTAAGCATTTTGATGCTAGCGAGTTTGAGTATTATTGCTTGGCAGCTAAGTCCTGACACGTGATTGTAATAATCAAATAAGTAAAATTAGTCTAATGCGATTACAAGCCCGATTGCGGTCAATTAAAGGGCAAGCACACACCAAGCACCCTCCAAGGGTGTCGCAACTGTAACAGTGGCAAAAGCTGCCTGCTGTGAAGCTCCTGCGTAGCGGCTATCGTTTATCGATAACAACAAGTGCACCTGTGGCGATGTCGTCGTTCAGACAGCTTGTCGCCGTCTCCCTTCTTCTTCAGATTGATCGCGAGCTGATGCTGTGACAAATCAAAAAATCTCCCCTGTGTATATGCGTGTGACAGGCTCTGGGATTTTAGTTTTTTTTTTTTTTTTGGTAGTGTGACGAATTTTTGTCAACCCTCCTAATTTGATGCTTAAATTGAAATCTTTTCAACACCAACAACAACAACAAATAGCTATAAAATGTTGCTGCTGCTGTTGCTGGAGCAACCATTGTTTAGCCTTTTTGTGGATTTGCTGCTGTTGTCACCTTTGTCATGTCACTATTTGATCACACCATTGAAGTGGCGCACTGTGATTCCAAAATGCTTGTGAATGAGAGGAACATTCTGTAATTGAAATTTGATGCCATTAAATGACAAGCAGAAGCTGCAAATGATTTTTTTTCTCTCTCTGTCTTGCATTGCGCCCTTTATATGTATGTATGTATATGTATGTGAGAGAGTCTGTTTGTGGGCATCATGTTGCATCGAGTTTTGGTGACTTTAAAGACTGATTTTATATGCAAACTCCAACAAAATGGCATTAAGCAATGCCAAAGAAATTTGATGTAAATTCTACGAATTGCACACGGCATTCATTAGATACGAGACAAACAAAACGAACAAATGAATGAGGTCATGAAGTTTGTCTTTCAATTCAAACTTTATGCTAAAACTTTTAGATAACCTATGCGCACCTATACATGCAAAGATTTATGTGTATGTGTGTGTGCTCTGATGTCTCTGTCTTCTCATTGGCATATACAAAATGGCGTCTGGCTTGACTAAGCAACGCCCACTTGCACAGGACAAGGCAATGCGAATAAACCATCCCTAATTAGCACGCTCACGCACTCGCACACATGCATAGCAACAGCCCTACAACACGTTCCATTTCCAAACGTTTCAGGCAGCCGCAGGCAGCGGAATAGCCTCAGGCGTCAGTCAGCCTTGAATGCAGTTCATATGCTCAATTCGTCTTCGCTGCTGTCGCTCTCTTTGCCACTTGCAGTTGAGTTTGAAAAGCGAAAGCGTCGAGTTGCCGCCAACGGGCAGCAGTTAACAAAAAAAAGATTTAAATTGTTTAAATATTTCAAATATTTTACATATAGTTGAGCCGTTATTAACTGATATATATTTTAATGGAAAATTTCAATAATTTGTGTATCAATACTAAAACGCAATTTAAATAATTGCGGTAGTTACATCAGTTTTGTGCCGTTGCAAGTGAAAATTAATAAAAACAAAAAAAATATGTTTGACAAAAATATGGATACCACGAATTTATCCGTGTCCATCAATGGTGATTTGGACTCAACCAGTTCCGCCGGCACTTCATCGGATCATTCAGCCGTGCAACACGATAACATCAGTTCGCCCATGGCCTATGGATCGCTCTTTCTGCCAAATGCTGGTAAGCCTCCATCCGCCTTATCAGTTTGGCTAGCCAAACGTACAAAAAAAAAACGAAAAAAAAATTAAATCCATAAAATTGATATCAAATTACTTGAAACAGGCGTCAATGAGGCGCTGCATAAACAATTAAAGCCTGGGACTATTTTTTTTTTATGTTTTAATTTTTTGTTTTTGCTGAAGATTACACATTTTTTTGGCGCTGATTGAGCTCGCAAATTTGTTATAGTGAAACATACATACACTACAAAAAACAAAACAATGTCCCATGAAATTTGGAAAAATATGTATTATTAGAAATGGGACGAAAAATATTTTTATTTATTTATTTTTTATTTATTTAGAAGCAAACAATGTTGCCTCAAATTGAATTAACTTACAATTAAGATTATTATAGGAATTTAAAAATAAAAGAAAGCCCAAGCAAAATTACAAGAAATATGTTAAAAACATATTTAAAACTTTAAATTTACAAAGTAAAAAAAATTAGCTGAAGTAGAAAAATTTCCGTTTAAAATGTTTTGCTGCAAATGTAGTTATAAAATTAAGCAAAATTCAAAGATAGGTTTTATCAAAAAGAATATATTTTCCACAGATTTATATATTGTCGAATTTAATCGTAAAGAAAATTTCAAATAAAGTTTTTCTTAGAATAAATAAGATTAAAATGAACTGTTTCTCACAGTGCATGTAATTTGTAACTAGAAGAATAAACAATCTAAAAGAACTCTTCGTTTCACTTTTTATGGGAACTACAAATCAAACTATGAATGAAATTGTTGATCTTATGAAAGAGTTTATTGGAATTCGCAAAAGAATAATTGCAAGCTAGAATTCTTCAATGTAAATTCCACTCAATAACAAATGCTCAATTATTTGTTTTATTATAATTTTAATGCGATTACATAGGCAATACATGCATATATGTACGTATAATGAATGTTTATATATTTATGTATATGTATGTAAATATGCATGTATCGCATGTCACTGTATATATTGACTTTATGTCTCTTTCTGGTCAATATGATATTATTATTATGCTCAGTCTGAGCTCTGAGGTGTCGAAAGACAGCAAAAGCATTGCTCATGTGCAGAATTTGATTAGTCACATGCATTTGGGCGGTCGTGGTCGGGTTCAGTTGGGGAGAAGGGAAGAAGGGGTTGAGGGTAGTTCTTAAGGGTGGGGGGTACTGCACTTATTGCTGAACTGCAAAGTAGCACGTGAGAAACGAATTCTCTTGCGTCAAATTTTTGTCGAGCACAAAAGAAACATAAACAGTTTAGAAAACAAGAAGTGTAAAGTTCAGTTCACACGTGCCAATTTAAAATAATTATATTATCTAATAAGGATTAAAGGCTGTATTATCATACCCATAAAAAAAACCTCTTTACGAGGTAAAAGTCTAGTGACGAAAACATTTTCATGCCCCAAAATTTCTGATATCCAATTTTGTGACGAATAATATTAAGTTTTACACATAAATTATTTTAAACAAAATTTTGGCACCCGGCACATTGCGCTAAAATGTCTCAATTCTTCATACCAAATAAAACTCACTGTTTTGCGCAGTGCCGAATGCAAAAATTTTGTTTAAAATAATTTATGTGTAAAACTTAATATTATTCGTCACAAAATTGGATATCAGAAATTTTGGGGCATGAAAATGTTTTCGTCACTAGACTTTTACCTCGTAAAGAGGTTTTTTTTATGGGATATCAGAAATTTTTGAATAAGACATCAGAAATTTTGAAATTGCAATATTTTTTGACAGTATAGTTTTGTCAATTTTGTTTATTGTTTGTACAGCTAAAACAAGTGTCTGGCAACACTGGTCCCCTTTACAAACACACATGCCTAGCGCATAAGCTATCAGCACTCTTCAAATCTGGCTGCTATGACACTTTGCTGCTGCTGTCCTATTCCCATTATACCTTTTTAAATAAAAAATAAACGTTGAAGGTATGCCTAAGAGCCCTTTGAAATACCTTTTCAACGAAATATAGATCATATCTGTAGCTTCTATCGTTTGGACGCTATGAGGGTTTCAATTTTAGCGGTTTTTAGCGATTTCCCGCTAAACTAGCGATTTTTCGAAAAAGTCGTAGAACAAACGATTCTATATTTTTGATTATAAAATGATTTATCTGCCGCAAAAAAAAATTCACCACTTGCAAGCAGTTTATTTCCGCATTACGCTGCAAGCAGTGTACATACTGCATATGTACATGCAGTAGTGTAAAGGTAAAAGGTATATTCAGTTAATAGGTAATATCTTGTCCAAACGAATTTTGACAGATACGTGTTATATGTCAAAAAACGCGGAATCAAATTGCCTATAGCATATAACATATTTTAAAGTGATCTCATGTGTAGATTTTTCTTAAATCGCCAAAATGTGTAAAAAAATCCCTTGTTTCACCTGTAGCCGTTTACCTTTTTACTTAAAAAAAAAACTTTGAAGGTATGTCTAAAAGCCCTTCGAAATACCTTTTCACCGATATATAGATCGCATCTGTAGCTTCTATAGTTTGGATGCTATTTAGCGGTTTTTAGCAATTTCCCGCTAAACTAGCGATTTTTCGAAAAAGTCGTAGAACAAACGTTTCTAGATTTTTGAGCGGGAACAAGTCCTCATTCAAACTTTTAAGCTAAAACAACGATTTGATCTATACAAACAAACAGACAAACAAACAAACAAACAGACTGACTTTTCATCTCGTTTTGAGAAGGGCACCAAAAATTTCAAAATAATTTATCTTTTGAACCAGTAGTCGGATTTTGATGATTGAGGTGTCATTCGACGCGTATTTTTATGAGAAATATTACAAAATTAAAAATGTTGACCAAAAGGCTCCAACGGCCCCACTAGCTCCAATCATTTAAATTTTGCCCCTTCCACTTACACCTGTTTATCTCACGAACCAGGTGAGTTTTCAAAAGTCTTAGTATGCACATTTGTAAGTTAAGTTGATACCTTTCGATCGGTATATAACTCGACCTGATCGGACAGTCATAGCAAATTTTCCATTCTTCCTGTGTATATATGCTAGTCGCCTTCGCACCCTTCGTGCTGCTTTCGTCACTAGCGCGGACTGCCGTCCGCAGTGATTTGAATATTACTTTGGTATGAATTATAAAAGGAAAGGAAAATTAAACTTCTTCTACATTTCAATGAAATGGAGAAAATTCAATATAAAGTCCTAAGAACTTAAATTTTGACAGTACAACATTGAATATTTTATTGTTTTTAAATTGCAATACTTAAGAAAAGAAAAAAATTTTATAATATTCTGAAACCTATAATGATTAAGTATAATGACATTTAAATTTTGTTGAGCTTTGGAATGCAATATATAATAAATCAAAAGTGATTCTTCAATATTCTAAAGTCTGTGATATTATAATTGGAATATCATTAAAATTGTATTGATCTATGAAACGCGATATAAAGTAATGCCATATAAAATAATTTAATATATATATTATTTGTCAAGATGAAGTCAAAAATGACTTCCATTTTTCGTCGCGTTCGCGATGCATTGTTTTCTATAATTAATTAAAAAACGACAAGTCTTCAAAGATTGTCTTTTATCATAAAAAAAGAGTTGATAAAATGCATTAAACACGTGGGAAAACATTTTTGAAAATCTCAATTTTTGCCATTTTTTTTTTTCATTAAAAGTCGTACGAATGTCGAGTTCGCGATCCTGGAAATACCTATATAAAAAAAAAATATTAATAAATATAATAATCGTATAATTTTATTTATCTTTTGAATGCATTATGTAATTCCCCATCTATCTTTTTTTCTTTTCTCCATTTTATTTTGCTTTTGTGCAGGTTATCGTGGCAACATTTCCTGCAAAACAGTTTTGCAATTGGACAAATTCGCACCCTACGAGTCCACAGAAAAGGATCTGATCGAGCGACGTTTCCAGGACATAACCAATGACTATGATAAGTCGCCGCCGCCCACAGCGGCCACCACGCCCACACATTATCCCTCGCTGAACAGCATTATCTTTGAGAATGGCAATACTAGTCTGGGCGATCTCAATGGCAATAACAAGACGGATGCGCTCTGTGCAGGATTGCAGCGTGGTCCCGCCGGCTTGAGCGGCACAGGAGCATCGAGTGGTGGACATCTGATATCGAATCTTACCGCAGTACACAACATGTCCGCCGTGGGCAGTTTTCCGATCGATGCCAAAATGTTGCAGTTCTCCACAGATCAGGTATGACCACATACAATCCATTCCGCATTCCTAACTCCCATCTAATTGAAATTCTCAACTCGTGTAGATCCAATGCATGTGCGAGGCACTGCAGCAGAAGGGCGATATCGAGAAGTTAACCAACTTTTTGTGCAGTCTGCCGCCCAGCGAATTCTTCAAGACAAATGAGAGCGTTCTGCGGGCACGAGCCATGGTTGCGTATAATCTTGGGCAGTTCCATGAGCTCTACAGCCTGCTGGAGACACATTGTTTCTCCATGAAATACCATGTGGACTTGCAGAGTCTCTGGTTCAAGGCGCACTACAAGGAGGCGGAAAAGGTGCGCGGTCGTCCCTTGGGCGCCGTCGATAAATATCGACTACGTAAAAAGTATCCACTGCCAAAGACCATTTGGGATGGTGAGGAGACCGTCTATTGCTTTAAGGAAAAGTCACGTAATGCTCTCAAGGATTGCTATCTGACCAATCGTTATCCCACGCCCGACGAGAAGAAGACGCTGGCCAAGAAGACGGGATTGACGTTGACACAGGTCTCCAATTGGTTCAAGAATCGCAGGCAAAGGGATCGCACTCCTCAGCAAAGACCGTAAGTTCAAACAAATACAAAATAATGAAAATTTGAATACTTAAGTTTAACTTTTGATCACATGTTCCAAATTTCAACCAAATTTGGTAAGGATAAATAGGACCATACCAAATGCATATTATGTCAGATTGATTGAGATATCTCAAAAACCAAGAAAGTTTTTCTTACTAAGGCTTGATTTTTGATTGATCGTTCCCATGGCAGCTATATAATAAAGTGGTTAGTTTAAAAACAAACTTAATCCAGGAACCTACATACCAAATTTTAGCTCTCTAGCTCTTATAGTCTCTGAGATCAAACAGACTAGTCAGACAGTTGATCAAGCTGTCGATCAAATATATGTACATCAGTAATGCCAAATATTTTCCGAAATATAAGACAAAACCGCCAAAGAAAACAGGGAAAAAAAAGCTGAATAACTAGATAAAAAAGAAAGAAAAATAGGCCAAACTTTTTTCCTATTCTTTTTTATTTTTTATTTAAAAGTTTTAAAGCATCGTCAATGATATTTTTCGACATTTTCTTTGTCTTGGCTAAAAACCCTCTCTAGTTCTGCATTCGACCATGGCGACGATAGAAGAGTCAGAGCGAAAGAGACCATTTCTGAAAAGGGTTATTGCCTGCAGAGTTCCAAAGTTTGTTTGCTTCAAAGAGGTGTTAAAGAGGTGAATTTTGGTGTACTGGGAAAGTGTTTTCGTCTTTATATCGTTTCCATTTTCAAAAAGGTTCTAAAATTGGCAGCATAGAATCCGTTTTGAATTCAATTTAATTTAATCTAAAAAAAATCCAGATTTTCGGACAGAAGATGTTTGAGATTTTTCCCGTCTGAAGCAATTAAAACCAGACAAATCTATCCGAAAAACGTCTAAATTGGCATCACTGATGTACATACTTTGTGCTCTTTGCCACGCCTCCTTCTGCCTGTTACGCACATTTGGAATAAATTTGACAAACTTGAATATTCTTCAAGTACAGGGTTTTGTAAAAAGGAAACAATTTTGTTTTTTCTATGTAGCCCGAAACTAATTACAATATGTTTTCCACATAACTCGTAAAACAATTCATTCAACGCATGTTCCACACAACAAAACAAAAAAAAAGAGAAAAAAGTCAATTGTTTTCAAATTGGCATTAAAAAATTCGTTTAAGTGACCGTAAAACACTTGCGTCCACATTCCCTAAGCATTTACCATTACCATTACCAGTACCAACAGCAGTCCAAGTCCCAGTCCGATTTCCAATCTCAATTCAGTGCGGTCCGGTGCCATTTTTGTTTCTAAAAGGCACTTGAGCGTGTTTTATGTCCAATTTTGCAGCTCCTTGTGCACGGTCCTATGCATATTTATAGACCTCTTCGGTCTCTGGTCGCCAACGTTAACGTGCTCCGATGCCGAAACCGAGAGCGCATGCGTGTAGCATGTGCCTCTCTGCCCTCCTCCTCCTCCGCTCAGTTGTTGCCGCACTCCCCGCTGTGTTTGATCGTTTACGGGCGTCAAATTGCATACACTCTCTAACACACACACACACACACACACACACTTAAGCATACACATGTACTTATTTTCGTTTGCTGTTTTCCTGTTTTTTTCAGTGATATTATGCTGCCTGTGGGTCAATTGGATGCCAACGGTTTCCCGCGCATGTTCAACGCCCCCAGCTATTACCCCGAAACCATTTTCAACGGTCAGTAGAGAGAGAGAGAACGAGAAAGAGTAATAGCATTCTACAATTGAAATGCGCAGGCGCTGCTTTTGTAAATACAATTTTAATGTTACACTTCGGTCATCAAATGACGTTATGTTTCTAAATTTTAGTATAATCTTAATTTTGCTTTTTGTATTGTACAATAATAATAATAATGCAATTGCAATAAATAAATATAGAAAAAAATACTGTTTAAATTTTCTGTTTTAAATTTCAAATTTTGTGGCTGGGCAGCACTGGTTAGCTACTGCTGGTATCGATGGAATTTTTGGGTTATCGCGAATTTGTAACATATCGATATTCTTAAGCGATATTTTCAACCAGTGTGACCTTTGGTATATAAAATCGATTTTGTATCTGAAAGGAGTTAAATATTAATATTAGTTAAATATTAGGATTCCGGTAAGCGTTTTAAATTTGGTTTAGATTATTTTTAACCAAATCTAAATCAGTTGACGGATCCTTTTTGCACACTGATTAGTTTTAGATTTCGTGAACAGCTGGCAGCCTGGGCGAACAACTGATTGACAACTAAAAAATATACAAAATAAAGGCGTAATTGCACAAAATGCCAGAAAACGAAATTTTTAAACGTATTAAACAAAAGTTTTCTCATTGAAAATGTTTTTATTTAATATTCGCAGATTTCCAATGTTAACAAACACCAACTGTCACACAGCTGTTTGAAACCAAATCGAAATCAAAACGAAATCAGCCTCAGAGCCGCTTTCACGAAATCAATTAGTAAGACTACATTTCCCTGATTTGCTCTGGGCACACTGTAAATTTTGTATGGAGCAGCTGTGAACAGCTGACTGCGAAATCTAAACCAAATCTTAAACGCTTTCCGGAATACCATTATTGTAATTTCTGCCACCATTGCCAAGGTTGCCACCTAGCTTTTTTTTGCCAATGCAATCAGCTGATTAATGCATCTATTTATTAGAGGTGTGTGTTGTGTGTTATTTCGATGTTTGCTGAGCACACACAATATTTTGGACACGAGCTTGTAAATCTGTATATCTCATGTGGAAAATGAGATTGTAATGAACAAATTGTCTCAAATTATTTTGGAAATACTTTCTTTCCAATATTTTAAAGGGGTCGTAACTATCAGGGTTGTTTGTTAATTGTTGTATATAAAACATTCGATAGTGGAATAGCAAACACCGACTGCTCCGATGTTTTGCCAGCATCGATCTTTCACCACCTCTATAAAAAACACACTAAAATCATCGATACAACTAATAAAAAAACACATTAAAACGGAATGACAAACAACGCAAACGGACGCTTAAGCGAATACTTCGCCAACGATCCGCCCAGTTTTTTTGATGAGCTGACAAACCCAAAGCCCAAAGGCAAAGAAACGCAACCGCAGCCAACGCACACAGCGGAGAAGAGCAGCAGCAGCAGCGGCAGCGGCAGCAACAATATGTTGGCCAGCACATTTACAGGTTGCTTTCAACCGCCTGAATATGTGGAAACAGCTGAGCCCGACGAGCCAATAAAAGTGAGCGACGATGTTAGAAATTTATGGCGACTGCCCACACCAACTGAACTGGGCAATCAGGCAACACATCTGGTAATGCCAGGCATACACATAGCCAATGATTTGGTAAGTAACTAATGCAATTACAGTGAACCACAAATGTCTTCATACAGCATAAACTTGTAAAATTTGCGTATAATAAAGATGTTTTGATGCGGTTTTCTTAAATTAATCTTTTATTTACTTAAATCCCGTTCTAATGATACCAAAATTTCTTTAACCCATTAAGTACCCATCGAAAATTTTGAATTTGAAAAAAAGTCAATTTTTCAAAATTTTTCATCGATTTTTTCCAAAAAATTTTTTGATGCAGAAAAATTCTTCAAACAATTCTAAGAGTGACTGCAAAAAAAATTTTTCAAAAATATTTTTGCTTGTATTTTTTATAATTTTTTGAAAACTGCAAAAAAGCCACTTTTTGTGTGAAAAGTAAGAAAAAGGGGTTAAAATCGTCATTTTTAGGATTTTTAAAAAATTATAAAAAATACTAGCAAAAATATTTTTAAAAAATTTGTTTTGCAGTCACTCTTAGAATTGTTTGAAGAATTTTTCTGCATCAAAAAATTTTCTGGAAAAAATCGAGGAAAAATGGACTTTTTTTCAAATTCAAAATTTTCGATGGGTACTTAATGGGTTAAAGAAATTTTGGCATCATTAGAACGGGATTTAAGTAAATAAAAGATTAATTAAAGAAAACCGCATCAAAACATCTTTATTAAACGCAAATTTTACAAGTTTATGCTGTATGAAGACATTTGTGGTTCACTGTAAATACAATTGAAATGCTGACATTCAATTGCCTTTATTTTTAGCCCGATCCCATAAGTATTGCCGTGACGCAGCATCTGGATGAGAGTGAATTGCAGCAAAGGAAAATCCTGGGAGTGGAGAATGTCACACAGGATGAGCGCGGCATTCGCACCCTAATAAATGCCGGTTGCTTTCGAGCTGCGGTCAATCTCACGGGCAGACTCTTGACCATCTATGGTCAGGGATATGGCAGAGCTGGTCAGCCGGCTAAACATTCGCCGCACTCACTGCAATTGTGGTTCACACGTCTCGCATTGCTGGCCAAGCTGGACGAGTATGATTTGTTGCAGGCGGAGGCCGAACCCTTTGGCCAACTGAATGGACCCGATGTATTCTATGAGTTCTATCCGGAGATGTACAATGGTAAACAAGGCTCAATCGCATGCTTCTCGTTTCGCCTGCTGCTGGCCGAGCTGCCCATTTACCTGGGAAAGCCACACCTGGCGCTGGATCAGCTCTCTGAACTACACGTAATTAGCCATGAGATTAAGGAGCATTATGATAGATTAAAAAGTACGCAAGCTGCGGAGTTTTGGCAGCGACGAGCTGAACGTGTATTGCAGTCAATAATTAACTGCGCCTTAATGGTGGGTCAACAAAGTCAAATCCGAGCTCATTATATTAATTTGTTTGCCTCTTTAGATGAAGAAATTCAGCATGATTGATGACATTATGGGCGGAATGCTTCTCACACGTTCCAGCCTCAGTAAAGAGGAGCAGAGATCATTGTATTCGGCCTGGGGACGCATCTACTTGCAGATTGGTGATATATTTGGTGCTGAACAAAAGTTTGCCGTCTCACGGCGGCTGCGTGAAATGTAGGTACATTAATTAGACCCCGTACTTTAAAAAAGTAAAGGGGTCTATTAACCTTGTCACAAAAAAAAATGTGCGTAACAGGCAGAAGGAGGCGTGGCAGACCCCATAAAGTATATATATTCTTGATCAGCATCAACAGCCGAGTCGAAATAGCCATGTCTGTCTGTCCGTCTGTAAGAGCGCCTAGATCTCAGAGACTATAAGAGCTAGAGACTCCAAACTTGATATGTAGGCTCGTCTATATTAAAAGCAGATCGAGTTTGTTTTAGATTTTGGATCGGACCACTATATCATATAGATGCCATAGGAACGATCAGTTGAAAATCAAGTCTTAGTATGGAAAACTTTTTTGTTGTTTGAGATATTTTAACCAAACTGACAGAATATGCATAAAAGATGGTCCCATACATTCTGACCAAATTTGGTTGGAATCGAACTACTATATCATATAGCTCCCATAGAAACAATCAGTTGAAAATCAAGTCTTAGTATGAAAATCTTTTTTGTTGTTTGAGATATTTCAACCAAACTGATAGAATATTCACAAAAGATGGTCCCATACATTCTGACCAAATTTGATTGAAATCGGATTACTATATCATATAGCTGCCATAGGAACGATCAGTCCAAATTAAGTCTTAGTATGGAAAACTGTTTTGCTGTTTGAGATATCTTTATAATAAGTACGGGGTCTCCGACAGTCGAGTACCGCTCGACTGTAGCACCGCCGACTAGTTTTTAATAGCTTTCATTATTTTTAAACTTTGTTTCATTTATTTAACAGCAATTCGTCACCTGATTTGCGTGACTTGGTGGACAAGGGTCTCATAGCTGTGGCCAAAAACGATTTTCCAGAGGCTTATCTGATATTCCAAAAGGCGCTGCACTTGGATTCGGGCAATACAATGATTCTGAACAATATGGGCGTTTGTTTGCTCTATGCGGGCAAGCTCAAGGATGCCATCAACCTGTACGAGCGCGCCATTAAGCTGAATCCACAGAAATCGTTGAATGAGAGCTTACTCGTTAACCTGTCCACCTTGTACGAACTGGAATCCAACAATTCAAAGGCGAAAAAGCTGAATTTGTTACGCTTGATCAACAAATTTAAGCCAGATCTCACAATTAGCGTTGAAATTTGCCTTAAGCTGCAGGCATCGAATTAGTTACAAATATATGTAAATACTGTTGGTAAACATTCCACAACCTCCATCCAGAATGAATAAAATTCAATATTAAAGACAAATAGTATCTCATAGATACCGTATTGTGTAGATACAAATCTTTTTCCGCACCTGCCTGTTGCTGGTATTTTTTTAGTATAATTATCGATTGTAAAATTGCCGGCTACTCTTTTGATTTAAATGAAAATGCTATATGATGAACTACACGTAATTAATTTATTTTTCAATCTTCGCAACTTGCATCATTCATATTTAATTATATTAAATATGAATATATTTATGCCGCAAGCAACAAAACGATAAGTAAATTATCGGTTTGTCCGACCGCCACTCAATAGTTGGCAATCCAACACTTGCGCTGATTGGTCACACTTAGCTGAAGTACTTCTGGAAGACGAGTTTTTTCAGAAACTTTTTTGTAAAACATAAATAAATTACGATTTGATACGTCAAATAATTACGTACGAGCGTTATAAATGTTTGAAAACACGTAGTGCGTGTTTTGTATAATAGGATAGTTGAAAATAGGTGAGTTTAGTGGCATTTAAGCGCGTCTGTAATATGACCACACAAAGCAGCAGCAGCAGCAAGGCGTAGATTATATTGATGTGGTTGAAAAGAAAGTGTAGAGAAATTTTCGGTGCAGTCACAATGTTGTTTATAAATATATATAAGCGACAAATGCCACAATATTATGCCCGCGCGCCAAAAAGTAACGTTGCGCCGACCAAAAACAACGTTAAATGTTATAATTTATAAGAAATATGTTTATAACTGCAATTGGTGTCTGTGTGTTTTGATGTAAAAAGCGCGCCATTATTTCTGTGCCTAACATGACGTAGACATGAAACCACAGAGAGGCTATTGAGTGTTGTTAGTGTGTTTGTTTTTCTTTTTTTTTAAGGCATCTTGAATTGTTTATGACATGAAATGCAAGCGTTGTTAGTGTGTGCGTGTGTGTGTTTGGTAGAATGCAGCAACAAAGTTGCCTGCAAATAATTTTTGTATATTTTTTTTTTATTTGTGCGGTGCGCATACGCTAGGTACACGCTCGTCAAAACATATACACAAGCAGGCAGAAAATCTCTATTCTTTTGCAATTTGTTTTGATTTCTCATTCGTGCTCTCGCTCTCTCGCTCTCACGCGACTCACATGCGCGCCGCTCTCAAAGCAAAAGCTCCACTCTCATCGAGCATGAATTATGTTGTTGGGGGCGTGGAGGGGGGAGTGCGTGCATAACGGCATATTTATATGTATATTTGTATATGTGTTTACGTCACATTCATGACGATCCTTCGTTTCGAGCACTTGCGCGTACTCTCTGGCTTGCGTTGCTGCCTCGCTGAGTGTTTCTTGCCGACTAGTTGCCGTTAAGCTGGAACCGAAGTATTTCAGTGGTTGCTCGACTTGCGTGCGCTCGCTCTCATTCTCTCTCTTGCTCTCTCTCTCACTTGCCCTCTCGCTAATGAATAAAACGTAAACAAGAGATGTTAATAATGTGTGTGTGTGTGTGTTTATTCTTGCAGAGCTCAAATGGCAGCTAATAACAGCAATATGCACAATCTGGGAGCGCTGCAGGTGCCGCCATCGGTGATCGCCTCCACGGGCACCGTCAGTCCCATGATGCAGCCCAGCACAAGTGCCCAAAGTGCCTGGGATCAGTTGACAGCGAGTGCATCCAACAATATGACGCCATCGCCGACGGCAACAGCAACAACAACAACAACAGTTGGAGCTGGAACAATTGGAGATGCTGGCGGTCACATGATGAGCGCTGGCAGCTCACCGGTGGCCAGCTGCTCGTCGCCATCGACGCCTACGAAAACACATCATGCCCCGCCCACGCTGGAGGCGATGGCACACACACCGCAAGGTCCGCCAACCCTTGGTCCGGGTGGCTACGGGGAGGAATTGACCGCCGAATTGGTGAATCAGGGATGGCGCAAGTTCTGGTCAAAGCGGGAGAATCGACCGTACTACTGGAACAAGGTGACCGGCGAATCTCTGTGGGAAATGCCAGGTGCGCGTCCCTTTGATCCGCTGACCGATCCACTGGGCATTTGCCATGCTGGTGGCAGTGGCGTGGGTGGACCAACGCCCATGACGCCGCACCAGCAGCAGCACCAGCAGCATCAACATCATCATCTGAAGCGTCGACCCTCGGATGACATGCACATACACCCGCACCCGCATCATCAACAGCTGCAGCAGCAGCAGCACATGGGACCGCACGGTGGTCCGCCCATGAAAAAGTTTGTGCTCGCCGGTCCCTGGGATCTGGAGGTCTGCACAAATGCGGTAATTGTGGAACGTCCGCCGACGTTGTTGCCCCAACCGCATCCGGAGATTGAAGCACTGCGCGCCGCCTTCAGCATGAAGCTGCTCAAGACCTATGAGGATTTGTGCATGCGCAGGGAGAACATCAAAGCGCCACGCGACTCGTTCAATCGCTGGCTCATGGAGCGCAAGGTCATCGATACCGGCTGCGATCCGTTGCTGCCCAGCAACTGCCTGCCCGAAATCTCCAGCTCCATGTACCGCGAGATCATGGCCGATATACCCATCAAGATTGTCAAGCCCAAGTTCACGGGCGACGCACGCAAGCAGCTGTCCCGCTACGCGGAGGCGGCCAAACAGATCATCGAGTCCCGTTCGGCGCCGGCGGAGTCCAAGAAGGTGGTCAAATGGAATGTGGAGGATACATTCCAATGGCTGCGTCGCACTGTCGGCGCCAGCTATGAGGATTTCCAGGATCGCTTGGCGCACCTGAAGCGTCAATGCGAACCGCATTTGGTGGAGACCGTCAAGAGTTCCGTGGAAACGCTGTGCATTAAAATCTTTCATCTATCGGCGGAACATGCGCGCAAGATCCGTGAGCGACACCTGCAGCTGCTCAAGGAGCACGGGATACCTGAGCCGACGCCGCCACCGCCGCCGCCGCATCTGAAGAAGGTCTGGTGCTATCCCATCCAGTTTGCGGTGCCCTCGCCCCGCATGCCGGCCATTGAGTATCTGCAGGATCGCGATCACATGATCATCAAGTACACGCCGACGACCATCAATCAGCCGGATGCCCAGTATATCAACCTCACCTATCTGCAGAAGCTGGAGCAGCTCTATCGCCACAATTGCTTCGATGACAAGAAGTTTGATCTGTTCATTGGCCGCGTCTGGTGTCTGCTCAAGCGCTATCAAACGTTCTTGGGCAATGCCCTCAACTCATCCCAGGAGGCGGAGCTCACCCAGGCGGCGTTGCCAGTGCCCGTGTTCGAGTGTCTTCACAGGCATTTCGGTGTCAGCTTCGAGTGCTTCGCTTCCCCATTCAATTCATACTTTCGCCAATATTGCTCCGCCTTTGCCGACACGGATGCCTACTTTGGTTCCCGAGGGTAAGTTTAGTTAATCATTCTCCACTTGAGCAACTCTAACATCTATTATTATCCTTGCAGACCCTTTCTGGACTTTAAGCCCGTTTCTGGCTCCTTCCAAGTGAATCCGCCGCATTGCGAGGAGCTCATTGAAGCTTGTCTATTGCACGTGGATAAACTGCTCACCGATTCCATGGAGCCCTTGAGGTGAGTTCGAATTTCCATCAACAGTTTCAATTTGTATTCAATTCTAATCGAATTATTTCCATCAGTTTCATTGTTTTTCTGCCGGAGTGGAAGAGCATAGCCAAGCTGGAGGAGAGCATGTACAAGCGTCGCTCGATGGTCGTGCTGGGAATGGCGCACGAGTATCGACATGGCTACCAGCACATGATGCAAAAGTGAGTATATAACTAGACAGAAGAGTTTTCTACGACTCGCCGAGGATTTAATATCCTTGCGGAGCTATAATGTCGAAAAATATTGCTCAGAATACGAAAATTCGGAAAAAAATTAGGAATTCAAAATTAGGAATCGAGTAATTAGAAATCCAAAATTACGAATCCGAAATTAGGAATACAGCTATTAGGAATCGAATAATTAGGAGTCCAAAATGATGAATCCGAAATTTGGAATAAAGTTATTGGGAATCCAAAATAAGGAAGACAAAAATTGGGAAAGCAAAAATTGGGAAGACAGAAATTGGAAAAATAAAAACTGGGAAAACAAAAATTAGGATAAGCCGACTTTTATCTATTAGCAAAAAGACAACATTTGCCGAACTATTTATTTCAAAATCAGGACGATGTTGTTGAGTGCCGATTTTGGACGGTTGTCTGCCCTTTCATATTTTTATATTTGTTTTTTTCGGGCCTATCTCCAGCGTTAATTTGAATAATCTTAATGTCTAGTTCATCTATCTCTTTCATTAGGTATTTTAAAAATGTTAATATTATGAATGATTGCAACCTTCATACGAACAAAGAATAATAAATAATGTATATAACCATTCGAAAGAATTTAACCAATGGCAGAAAAACCAAAGATTCTTTTTCTAATTTTTGTACTCTGAATATTTTTCTTATTTCCTAATTTATGATTGCCAACTTTTTCTTCCCCATTTCCATTGGGATCCTAAAAATTTTATTCTTGGGTTTTTTTTTATTCTTTTTTAAAATTTCTTAAAACAGTTTTGAACCATATTCAGTTTTTAAATTAAACGTTTTAGTGATCCTACAGTTATGGTGATCCATTTATAGCCAAGTTTGTTCGGATGGTAAAGACTTATCTTAAATTTTCACGAATTGTTCCACTGGCAGTTATATGACATAGTCGACCGATTTTAACCAAATATCTGTGAGATTGCTTGAGGAATCACAGCAAACAAAAAAGTTTTTCATACTAAGTAATGGTTGATCTTTCTTCTGACAAACTTAAAGTACAGTGATCCCATTCCACATACGAATAGTCTGCAGCTAAAAGACGAACCTGTATAAAGTTAAATTTAAATATTTTTAAAACGAAGAGCAGAGTTTGCATAATCTTGCTGATCAAGAATATATTGACTTTTTAGGATCAGAATTTAATCAAACTCAATTTACTTTGTCAACAGATCCGAGGTGCTGATCAAGTGTATGCAGGGCACCCAGGTGGTTTGGCTGCAGAACAGCGCCGGCTATGCTCGCTGGGGACCCAACGAGAATCGCGTGGAGGCGCTGCGCGAAGCCTTCCGGCCGCAGCGTGATCGTGAGCGTGAACGTGCCGCTGCAGCGGCAGCTGCCTCTGGCAATAATTCCAACAATCAGCAGCAACAATCGCCGGCGACGACAGCAGCGCCACAATCAACAGCATCATCGGCTGTTGCCATATCAACGCCTGCCACGCCCACCACAGCCAATAGCAGTAACAGTTGCAACAGCACATCAGTAACAGGAGTGGGAGGAGGAGCAGGAGCAGTGACATTAGCAATCACAACGAACGCCAACAGCATTGGGAGTCCAGTGTCGTCGTCAACGTCTTCCGTTCTAACACCATTGTCACCACACACGCCAACTGGGACACCATCACAGTTTCCCCTAACCATCAGCAATACGAGCAGCAGCAGCAATTTGGTTGCTGCCTCGCCAACGATGAGCGTTCAAAGCGACTGCTCATCGCCGTCATCCTCGACCATGTCGTTGTCCCCAGCACCAGCCTCGGGAGGTTATCCGGATGGTGGAACCACAGCAGCAGCGGCGGCTGTCAGCATAACGGCAACGGCGAGCACATCGGCAGCATCGGGCGCCTTTGGGGCAACCACAAGCATAAATAGCACAGCGGTCATTAATTCAGCTGTTTAGATTTTGTACTTGTATCTTGTAAACTACTCTCTCGTCTATCTTCTCTTTAAGCTAAGCTAACTAAGTGCACCATGGGGCTAAGTACCACTATTGTGTTTCCTTCATTTAGCGTTTATAATCTAGGCATCGTTTTAAACAAATATCTCGAGGGTATTCACTGTTTAATCCTAATGACAATTACACACTCTGTACTACACAATTTGGGCCTAATTAATGTAATCGAGTGTCATTTATAATTTGGATATTAATCATTTCTGTGAATACCCTTGAAATTTCAAAAACTAACGGTTACAAGTTTAAAGTTTAATAATTGTACATATGTTTTTTATCAAATTATATTATATATAGCTGATAACTACGGCCTGGCTGTTGTTAATCTTTGCAATTTACAAGCTACCCTACAGGACCAGTTGAGGTACGGATATATGCATACATAGTATGGGTAGAATGAAGAATTCGATCGGGAGGTGTTGCAACAAATATTAATTGTTTTCCAAACTTTAAACACACAACACACAAACACACACACACAGAGAGAAACATGAAATACAAACAAATTGCACTTGCACTGAGGATCAATTTGAAAGAATTATTTTATTTTGAATTGTTCATTCCGTGCAGCACTTAAAAATTGATATATAAATATTATATATAAATAAGACCCAAACAATCTTTTGTGAGACTATAAACGTATATTTTTAGGTTTATTACTTAAAACAAAACTAATTTATCGCATGTACAAATCGATAAAACAAGAAAATAAAAACATTTAACTTAAGTAGTCGAAAAACAAAAACTAAAAATATTAACGGATCGCGCAGAGAACCAAGTTTGTAATAAAAAATCATGAAAAAAAGGGAAAAACAATAGCAAGAAACTACGCACCGCACAATGAAAATATACCTTAAAATGGGATATTGTCACAATTGATTCCATTTGGTGGCTTGTTTAGGCTGCCAACTGGAAACCATCGTGGATACTCCTTCTAATCAAATTTAATGAAAATTTAGCCAATTTAATAGGATCGTAGCGAAACAAAATAAGTAAAAAAAAAAAAAACAAAACGGAAATTCGGCAATTTAGACAAAAATTAAATCCTAATCATAAGTTTAAAAAACGAATATTAACTAAGATAAACTATCACTTCTCCCAGACACCCCACACCCACACCAGCCCCCCTTTCACAAACAATCATTTCAGTTCTTATTTTTTATTTTCAATAAAATAAATCCCGGTGCTCTTGTCGCATAGATTAACAAAAAAAGTCGCCTAATTAAAGTTTCTTTCAAATTATTCAAACCTGTTTTAATTATATATATATATGTATATTTATATATTCGTATTTGTGTACATGTGTGTGTGTGTGTACATTCCGTGTTGTTATCTTTTGGTAGCGATTATGGATATGGATTAGCCATGGACTATTAAACTTAAATGCTAAATCGCAAACGCAAAAACCGTCTAAATTATATCAATTCAATATAGTACATTTTCATTTTGAATACATAGCCGTACATATATGTATGTATGAAAGCCTTTAGATTGCTTATTACATGATCTCTAAGCTAGAATCACTGTTCTTGGTGACTACTTCAGTTTCAGATGATCCCGATCCGGAACCGGCATCATCAGCCTTCTCATTATCATCGGATTGACTATTGTTGCTATGGCGATGATGATGCGGCGAGCTGGCCAATTGCCAGGCAGGGATCGTGGGCATCGTCATGGACGCGACTGGCGATGCAAATTGTTTGCGATTCAATAACAAGCCTTTGATCGCATCCAGATCGCTGCGAAAATTACTGAATTCACGATTTATTTGCTGGGTCTGCTCCTTCTGCTGCAGCGTAATCATGTCCTTGACCAATGTTATCTCCTTGTTGAGGGTTTCACTGCTGGTTTCCACCTTCTTGTCAATGTCCTCCAAGGCTTTCTCCACGGGCTTTTTCTTGGGCTTGCCAAACAGGAACGGTGCAATATATTTCTGATTTATGGAAGATGAGTATAGATTCAAGATTTATGCAATCGGCAAATTCTTACCCGCCAGAACAAATAGATGCCATAGATGAGACCACTGAACAGCGCCGTCGTGTGGAGCATCTCACGCAGCCGGCCGAAGGCCGTTTGTTGTGGCAACACCGCCAGCTGTGATCCAATATTTATGACGGTATTGGGATTGTTCGGATCTTGGCTAAAAACACCGGCTCTCTCACATGCCAATTGGATTTCGTGAGCTGTTAGACCTTTGGACCGTAGAAACTGCTGCTTTTGGATGAGTGTAGTGTGTCGCACTTTGGTATTTTGTAGAAAGCTTACAGCTGTTGTTATCTATTGCATTAAGATTATAGATTAGACAACGTCTCAAGGGGATCTGCCCGCTAAAGGGGTGCTTAGTTAGCGCTCTGGCAACGAACTTACCAGCGATTCGCGGGGCTCCAATGGCTCCCCATCGTTTGGATTCGGGTCGTAATCCTGTACAGTGGCACTCGTTGTTGCCAATATGGTTGTGTCGCCAGTGTCCGTGTTGTTGTTGGACATTTTTATGTTGACGCTTATTTCAATTTTGCTCTAATTAAAAGAAATCCAAGGCGACATGAACGGATTGGCTGGGGAGCAGAACTGAACTATGCTACGAATTAGTGTTGGGACCGATTTTAATAAAATCGATTATAAATCGATTTAAGTCGATTTTTTCTTTGGAGAAGTAAACATCGATTTTGTTTTTAAGAAAATCGATTTTTTTAAAATGACTAGTGCTATGAAATGCTTCTTGTGACTGGGAATGTAAAGACGCGTATGTTTGAGTACACAAAATGTACTAAAAAATAGCTGTTTTTCCATCTGTAATATGAATTAAACTAGGTTAATTTTAGTCATTTGAATCTGAATTTTTTTTATTATGTTATTATTTTCCTTTTTATTTTTTTGTTTTTAATGATGAACTGTAAAATAACATTAAAAATTGTGAAAAGTAATATAAATACTACAACAACAACAAAAAACAGACCACTTAAAGTCGTAAAAAAATAAAAATAAAAATTTTTTTCAATTAAAAAAAAATCGATTTTAAATCGATTTTTTCTTCTTAGAAAATCGAATTGAATCGATTTTTAAAAAAATCGTAAAGTCCCAACTCTACTATGCTACGAATTGTGTCGTTTCGTTCTGAAAACGTTTAAATGAACGGGTCATTAAGATGAACGAATGAACTTATTTTAGTAGAGTTGGGCATTTTAGTTCAATTTGCTGATTAAGTTCAATCGTTCATTTTTCGGTCGTGAACTAAATCAGTCATTTAGTTCAGCTATTCATTTGGTCAGTCGGTCATGAACCAGCGTTGCTAGTGATGTAAAAAAACATCGATGCATCGAACATCGATGTTTTTTCAGCGATGTTTCTCGATGTTTTCCGATGTTTTTGTTGATGCCGATTCATCGATGTTGCATGGCGATGCATCGATGTTTTGCATAACATCGGCTGCCGCACTTTCAACACGCCATTTTTGCCGCTCTGGCAATGAGTTTATAGTAATTTGGGCAGTGTTTGCAATGCCTAAGTGAGTAAATTTCTTTAAATTGGTCAGAGATACTATAGCTACAAAAAGGCTTACTTATCTCTTTTAAAAGTTCTCATCAAAAAGACCTTATGTAGTTTGTGTTTATACTATTAACGTAAAAACTGTTAAAACTTTAAAACTGCTATAAAAGCATACGTTTTTAGTAGAAAATGAGCGTCATTAATCTAAGAAATCCTAGTTTTCTTCTACAAATGGTATGGTTTTTAAACATTAGACACACATCGATGCATCGATGTTTCGACCCGATGTTTCAACCAACATCGATGTTAAATTTTGAAAACATCGATGAGCATCGACATCGATGTTTCCACTCAAATTTACATCACTAAGCGTTGCCAAAATTAGTCCGTTAAAAATATGACAGATTTGAATAGTCAAATTTTAAAGAAATTATAAAAATTATGGTACTGCTTTTTTAGCAAACTTTTATTTTATTTCTGAATAAGAATGGAAAGAAGGTAGAAATAAAATAACAGAATGCTTAAAAACAGTACCATATTTTTAAATTATTTCTTCCAAATTTTCTTATCATCCGCAAATCTATCATCAAATATGCCAAATTGGCATGCTTGTAATGAACTATGAACGATGAAAGATTTCTATTCAGTTGGTCATGAACGATGAAAGACGAATAGGTAATTTTGATCAGTTGGTCAGTTGCTTATGAAAGTTAAACGATGTGAATAGGCTACAACTGTTTCTTTGGGAATGTGGAATGTATTGGTATTTCGGATTATTTTTGATTTTTTCTGATTTTTTCTGATTTTTTGATTTTTTACGATTATTTAGTAAAATTCAAATTATTTTCACAATCAAAGTAGCCAAAGCTTTTGATTATAGTTGCTTTGTGCTGGTTATATAAAGCCCTCCTGAGCAGTGCTGCCATAACAGCCCTTTTAGTGATAGATCTATCACTTTTTCGATAGGTTTGTCACCAAAATTTTAGAATAAGCCCCTATCACCAAATCTATCACCTTATCAATTGCTTTGAAATTTATGTCATTGAGAGCCAGAAATAAAATTGTCAACAATGCCGAAAAATTTATATAAACAAAAATTCCGCGAGTCGTGGATAAACAAGCCTGATTTTAAGGATTGAATTGACCGCGATGCTGACGACTCCAGTAAGGCATACTGCAAATTATGCAAAACAAGCATAATAGCAAAAGTAGACAAGCTTAAAAAATTTTTTTAAATTTTATTTCTTAGATTTGGACTCCGCCGTTACGGAAAGTGCTGCTACACGTACAAAGTTCCCGAAGAATTCTTGAAAATTATTGGAACATCCTCAGCTTATAAAAACGAAACAAGCGAAGCCGATGAAGAAGCTGTTGACGATGCTATTCAATTATTATAATATTGTAAAATAATAATAAAAAATTAATAATAATAAATAATTAATAATAATTAAAAAATACTAATACATAAAACATAATTAATCATGTACTTTTGAATGAATTTTATTTAAAAATCTGTCCCGATATTTTGTCACCGATTTTAAATTTTTGTCACCTTTTTTGTCACTTTTTCTGACCTGTTTTTGTTATCGATTTATGGCAGCACTGGTCCTGAGGAATACATTTGAGCATTCGTATTTGACCTGTCAAAGTGTGAAGTGAAATCTAAACAAAACAGCAAAACATTACGAAAATGGATGAAGTTTGTCGCTTTTGCACATTAAACTGTACTACACTGGAGAATATATTTGCCAAGCAAGAGCGGACGTATAACGAACCACTCCTGATTACAATACTGGAAAGTTGTACCAACTGCGAAATCAATGAATTCGACTCATTGCCCCAAAACATTTGTGGACCCTGCATATCGGCTGCAAAATATGCTTTTGAATTCAAACTCAGATTGGAGAAAAGCGAAAAGTATTTTATGGAACGTCTGAGCGAAAGTGAGGAACTCAACATCAAGTACGAAATAGAAGACATTTGTCGCTTTTGCACATTAAACTGTACCACACTGGAGAATATATTTGCCAAGCGAGAGCGGACGGATAACGAACCACTCCATATTGTTATGCTGGATTATTGTACAAACTGTGTAATTAGGGAGGCCGATTCATTGCCTCAAAACATATGTGGGCCCTGCATTTCGGCTGCCAAGAATGCATATAAATTCAAAGTCAGATGCGAACAAAGCGAAAAATATTTTAAGGATCTACTCAGAGAATGTGAACAGAAGCCCGACATCAATGAAATAACCATAGGCGAATCGTTCTTTACAGAAAATATTTTAGGCGAGGTCTGCATAAAACCAGAGCTGGATGACACTGTGGATGACGACAACTTTAAAGGATGCTCAACAACAAATATTTCGTCTGAAGATTGCTTTAAGGAGAGTGAACGATTCTCTGCAACAGATGAATTAAATGAAACTGGAGATGAAGACTACTTTAGGAATGGAACCTCAGAAACAGGAGAATTAAATGATATTGAGAATGAAGATGAAATGACTAATGAACGTCCCTACAAATGTGAGCTCCGTAAAAGGAGATTTAAAATGGATGCAACTTTAAAAGAACACATGAAGATACATTCTGACAAACGCCCTTACAAATGTGAGCACTGCTCAAAGTCGTTTAAAAGAATTTGTAATTTAAAAGGGCATATGAAGATTCATTCTGAGGATCGTCCATTCAAATGTGAGCACTGTACGAAAGCGTTTACATGGGCTAGCAATTTGAAACACCACATGAAGATTCATTCTGAAGATCGCCCCTACAAATGTGAGCACTGCTCAAAGTCATTTAAAAGAATTGATCATTTAAAAGGGCATATGAAGATTCATTCTGAGGATCGTCCCTACAAATGTGAGCACTGTACGAAAGCGTTTACAAGGGCTAGCAATTTGAAACACCACATGAAGATTCATTCTGAAGATCGCCCCTACAAATGTGAGCACTGCTCAAAGTCGTTTAAAACAATTTATATTTTAAAAGAGCATATGAAGATTCATTCTGAGGATCGTCCATTCAAATGTGAGCACTGTACGAAAGCGTTTACAAGGGCTAGCAATTTGAAACACCACATGAAGATTATTCATTCTGAAGATCGCCCCTACAAGTGTGAGCACTGCTCTAAGACGTTTAAAAGGGTTGACAGTCTTGTAAGGCATATGAAGACTCATTCGGACGATCATTCTGAGGATCGTCCATTCAAATGTGATGCATAAAGGCGTTTAAAACCAAAAAACATTTAAAAAATCACATAGTGTCTCTTTCCACTTAAATTTACATCACTAATCGATGTCACAGTTTGGGTAATGAAAGCGAAATATCATCACATCTCTAGATTCTTAAGTGTTGCAAAACACCTACAGCATATTATATTTATCGACCATTCAATATCGATAATTTTTTTTTTGTTTTCGTGTTTTGCTAGTGAAAATTGCAGAGAAATTGCAAAATAATTATAGTAAAAACGAATTTGTAAAGCTGCAAGATGCTTTCGCTGTTGCAGGAGAAGCGTCCGCTTAAGCGCACCCGTCTCGGGCCACCGGATATCTATCCGCAGGACGCTAAGCAGCGCGAGGACGAACTGACGCCCACGAATGTGAAACATGGCTTTACAACGACGCCGCCGCTCTCCGATGAGTTTGGAACGGCGCACACGTCCAATGTGAATGCGAGCAAAGTGAGTGCGTTCTTTAGCGGCGTGCTGGCCAAAAAGGAGGAGCTGATGACGCTGCAGGATACAGTGCGCAAGAAGCAGCAAATCAATTGTAAGGACAACTTTTGGCCGGTGTCGCCGCGTCGCAAATGCACCGTGGACGCTTGGTTCAAGGACTTGGCGGGGAACAAACCGCTGCTGAGTCTGGCCAAACGGGCGCCGTCATTCAACAAGAAGGAGGAGATATTTATAACGCTGTGCGAGAATCAGGTCAACATGCAGCGGGCCACTTGGTTCATCAAACTGAGTGCCGCCTATACACTCAGTTTCTCCGAGTCGAAGAATAAGAAGCGCAGCATTTACGATCCAGCAGCTGAATGGACGGGCAATATGATCAAGTTCATGAAGGAGCTGCTGCCAAAGCTGCAGGAATACTATCAGCAGTGTAAGTAGAAAGTAACTTGACTCCAGACATATGCTTAACTCTTTGATTTGACAGCGCACGATAAGAATGGAGTACAGGCGAATGGCAGCAGCAGCTCGGGCACCAACAACAGCTCCAGCAGCAACAGCAATGGCAGCGCCAACATCAGCAGCAACAGCAACAACACGAACAGTTCCACGGGCAGTGCTAATCCCAATCTCATACCAGTGCCAAGCATGGCAAGTCCTCTGCCGCCCATTCACAGTCCGGCCAATGGGCAGCCGGGTGCAGTGGGCAGCGGAGCAGTTGGAGGCGGTGTGCCCGGAGCTGCTGCCACGCCGGGCACAGCGCTGGCCACGTTGGGCGGCTCTGCCGCTGGGAGTGCGGCGGCGGCAAACGCTGGAGCTGTGCCGCCAGGTTCCAGCATCTCGGGAATTGGCAGCCAGTTTGAGGATAGCCGCAATGCATTGAAGTACTGGAAGTACTGTCATCAGTTGAGCAAATACATGTACGAGGAATCGCTGCTGGATCGCCAGGAGTTTCTCAACTGGATACTCGATTTGCTGGACAAGATGCGCACGCAGTCCACCTTCGATGAGCCGCTGAAGAAGCTGGTGCTCAGCTTTGCGATGCAATACATGCACGACTTTGTCCAGTCGGAGCGATTGTGCCGCAAAATGGCCAATCTCGTGGCCAAAAAGCTGGCGCAGCTGCTCAATGCGGCCGTGGAGCAGCAGCAACAGCAGCAGCAGCAACAGGCGCTGATCAAGGCACAGCCCATGGACATGGATGGGCCGGAGGATCAGTTGCTGCAGCAACAACAACAGCAACAGCCAACGGTGGATCCCTATGAGCAGGCACTGCAGGATTACATGAACTGTCCGCATCATCGGGATATCGTGCTCTATCTGAGCACCATACTGCAGGTGATTACCATCGAGTGTCCGACGGCGTTGGTCTGGAGCGGCATTGCCGCCCATCGTGCGCCCTCCTCCTTGGTGGGCAGTCCCCTGGATCATCTGCCCCTGGCGCCCTCCGTGCTGCCGATGCCCTCGCGCTGTCCGCGCACCAATCAGGAGCTGCGGCGTCAGCTGCGTGCCGCCGAGGCGGACATTGTGCTGCGCACGCAGCATGCGGAGCAGCGTTGGTTCGCCTCCAAGTGGCTGAGTGCGGGCAAGAATCATTATACCACGGTGCTGGCCACATTGGACTATCTCGACACGCATTGCTTTGATCGCATGGATCTGTGCAATTCCATGGACACGCTCTATGCGCACATTTTCCCACCTCAGCCATCAGCCCAGCAGCAGCTGCGCCGTGCCGAGGACGATCCTCAGCAGCAGCAGCAGCAACAGCAGCGTCCGATTTATGAGCCCAAACAGGATGCGGACACGGTGCGCATACTGTGCGAGTGGGCCGTGTCCAGTCAGCGTTGGGGCGAGCATCGGGCCATGGTGGTGGCCATATTGCTGGACAAGCGTCAGATCGATGTGACGAGCACGCCGGCGGACATGTGTGGCGACAAGGAGGACAAGGATTCGCTGGCATCTGGCGCTGGTCTCATTGATGGCCTGCCCGTCTTTCAGCATGTGCTGATGCACTTCCTCGACCACGATGCGCCCGTGCTGGACGAGCACAACAGCAGCGCCCAGCAGCGCACCGAGTTCACCAATCTCGTGCAGCTTTTCAGCGCTCTCATCCGCCACGATGTCTTCTCCCACAATGCCTACATGCACACGTTGATTTCGCGCGGCGATCTGCTGCTGGAATCCACGCTGGTGCACAAGACGGCCACGAAGAGTTCTCCTCCGCCGCCAGCGCCGCCTCCGCCCAGTAGCAGCGCCACCACCACACATGGCTTCGATGACGACGGCTTTGGAGCGGGCATTGGCATTGACTTCAAGCACAATGAGTTTGACGACTCCAATGTGGACGACGATCTGGACAAGCTGGTGCAGAACATTAAGGAGAAGGGCCAGCAGCATGAGGCGCCCGACAGTCCCAAGATTGGGCCACCAGGCGGCGATGGTGATGGCGGCGTCGATACTGGATCTGGCGTCAGCATATCGCGTCATTATGTGTACACCAAACACTTTCCGATACCGCAGGATGATCCCAGCATGTCCAGCTACAGCAGCGAGAGCAATCAACGCTACATACTGCTCTTTGGCGTCGGCAAGGAGCGCGACGAGAAGAAGCATGCGGTCAAGAAGATGTCCAAGGAGATCGGCAAACTGTTCACCAAGAAGTTCAGCATCGATGTCGCCGAGGGCGGCAAGGTGAAGAAGCATTCCCGCAACGAGTTCAACTTTGAGGCGACCACCGCCAAGTGCCAGCACATGGCGTACTTCGATCAGCACGTGGTCACCGCCCAGTGTGCCGCCAATGTGCTCGAGCAGCTCAACGGCTTCGCCCTGGGCAACAACAACTATTTGCCCGTGCA
This sequence comes from Drosophila recens, assembly GCA_037043495.1. NCBI lineage: Eukaryota > Metazoa > Arthropoda > Insecta > Diptera > Drosophilidae > Drosophila > Drosophila recens. The sequence continues at coordinate 179,802 of JBAMBJ010002046.1, forward strand.
GGAGCATGTGGCGTTTCTCTTTGATCTGATGGAGCTGGCCCTCAACATTTACAGTCTGCTCGAACTCTGCGATCACCTGCTGAAGGAGCTGCCCGAGGTGGAGCATCAGCTGCAGTCGAAAAAGTCCAATATGGTCCGAGGGTACACCACCTCGCTGGCCCTGTACATTGTCAGCATCCTGAGACGCTATCACAGCTGCCTTTTGTTGTCGCCGGAGCAGACGGTGTCCGTCTTCGAGGGACTCTGTCGCACCATCCGCCATGTGAGCGATCCCAGGGAGTGCAGCTCGGCGGAACGCTGCATCCTCGCCTACCTCAGTGATCTGCACGAGTCCTGTGTCCTGCTCCAGGGCAAGGAGCAATCCGCCGAGTATTACCAACAGCTGAAATGCATCAAGCAATTCAAGGACATCTTCAATACGCCCGAACAGCTGAGGTGAGTGTTTAGATCTAGATCTCTGGCAATAAACGCCTTAATCTACCATATACATTAAAATATTATATTAAGCAGAGTTGTTCCTATTTAACTACTTTTTTATTGGCATTGAAAAACGTAGTGCTAACACTACTTTTTTCAATGCCAATAAAAAAGTAGTGCTAATGAAAATTCTTTTCAGTAGGCATTGAAAAAAGTAGTGTTAATGAAATCGCATAGAAAATGAAAACTAATGAAGATTTTTCAGTGGATTTAAGTAATGCTCGTGAAAAACTATTTTAATTTCCATAAATAATAACTTTTTTTTTTTAACTAAAAAAATATTTGAAAGATTTACAAAAATTGAAATTCGATGTAGAAATTTTTTTTCCGATCCTTTTCGCTATATTTTTACGATATTTTTGTACGACAGTTTCATTAGTAAGTATGCAGTAAATAATCAGAATTTAATCTGAGTCCTCTTTAGTTGACGAGGCATTTGGCGACCTGTGAATATCGATTTGCTAAGACCAGTCTAGAAATACAATTCACGTTATTAAAAATATATCGAGCCCTTTTTGCGGATATAACGTAAGCGACATTTTTCCGAAATTTGCTCTTTAATGCAAATGTGTTAATTAATATTAATAGTATCTACACTCAAGATATTAAACTTAAATTGTTTATATTTCCGGAGATATTGGCCTGTTAACTATAACGTAATCGACACATGACACGAAGAAATCAACTTAACGAAACCTAAAAACCCTTCTCCTGTAAAATTGGCTTTTTGTCGCTTACGTTATATCCGCAAATAGGTCTCGATATGTATAATAAAACTGTCGTATAAAAAAATGCTATCAATATGGTTCATTTTAATTTTTCTAAATACATATAATAGAAAACGTCGGATCCTTAATTTCGTCCATAATCATATGCATTTTTGGAATATACCACTTAGTTCAAAATATATTCACTTTAACTTTCCTTTTTGATTTTAAAAATAAAAGTTACGGAATAACTCTTATTTGTAACGTTTAAAATAAATATCAAAAATAACTCATATTTTTTATTTTTATTGAAAAAATCAGAAATAACTTGAATTTTAACGATTATTTTTGACTTAATTAGTAAAAAGCGATTAAGCAATCTCATAAGTTTCATTAATGCACTCATTTGATCCTCTTTCCTTCTGCCAGTCTCGCACCACAAGGCTACAATCCACAGCTGCTGCAGGAGCTGTTTGTGGCGCCACGACGCGGTGGCAAGCTGGAGCCGCACTGGCTGCGTCAGCTGCACGAGTCGCCGGCGAACGTGTACAGCTTTGTGTCCAACGCCGTCATCGCCGTCTGCCGGGAGACGGACAACGAGCGGCTCAACGATGTGGCCCTGGCCTGTGCGGAGTTGACGGCCAGCTGCAATGTCCTGTCGGAGGAATGGATTGCCGCCCTGCAGAGCCTGTGCAGCGGCAGCAAGAGTCCACGCTACCCGCATCTCGGCGGACAGGTGGACATTGGCCAGGGCAAAACGCACAATGCGCTGGCCGTCTTCGTGTGCATCCTCGTGGCGCGACATTGCTTTTCTCTCGCGGATTTCGTCAGTAAGTTCGCGCTGCCGACGCTGGCGCGTTCGGTCAGCGGCGCCGGCGGAGGTGGCGGCGAGCTGAGTGTGGACGCCGAGGCGGGCGCCCGTCTCACCTGCCACCTGGTGCTGAAGCTGTTCAAGACACTGGAGATTCCGCAGCCGGGCATGTACTCGGTGAGCACGTCGCCCAATCCGCTGCACGCCGTGGGCAACGATTTCAGCATCCGTCTGAGCTGCGATCGCCATCTGCTGGTGGGCGCCCACAAGACCATACCCATTGCTGCCGTGCTGGCCGTGCTCAAGGCCATACTCATTGTGGTGGACAATGCGGCGCTGAAGACGCCGCTGGCGGCCAGTGGACTGGGCTCCTCGGGCAGTGGCAGCGCCTTTGGCAGCGGCAAGCGCAGTGGCTTCAATACGCCCGTGCATCCGGGCAGCACGCCCAAGAGCAACGAGCAACGTCCGGCGGATCTCAGCCAGATCCTGGGCACCAGTGACTTGCAGCTGGGCAGCCTGGGCAGCGAACAGGAGTCACTGCAGCAGACGGCGGGCAGCAGCCTGGCGGGAAACGAACAAATCTCGCTCTTGGAATTCGCTCAGGCGGTGCTCAAACAGATCTGCGCCCAGGAGCACGTCCTGGAGCGGTGTCTAAAGAATGCGGAGCAGCTGTGCGACATGATCATCGATGAGATGCTGACCGCCAAGCAGGCACAGCGTGTGCTGCACATGATCTGCTATCCGGAGGCCGAGTTCAACATCATTTCCGAGCTGGATCAGCGCTCGATGATTGTGCGGATCCTGGAGCACTTGGACCAGTGGACGTTGCGCATCTCTTGGCTGGACCTGCAGCTCATGTATCGACAGTCGCTCAGCACGAATACCGAGCTGAATGTCTGGCTCGACACGGTCGCCCGGGCGGCCATCGATGTCTTCCACATGGAGGAGGTGACGCTGCCGGGAGCGCTAAAGGCCACACACAAACCCAAACCATCGACGTGGCTGGTGGCGCCGCTAATTGCGAAACTAACGCCCGCCGTTCAGGGACGCATCTTGCGGGTGGCCGGACAAGTGCTCGAGAGCATGAACTACTTCTCCAAGGTGCCCAAGTCCGACTGCAACAGCTCCGGCAGCGGCGACGAGCGCGAGAAGAGCAACAGCTGCCACAGCAGCAACAGCTACGGCGGCAACGGCAGCCTCGCGGCCCGCAACAAGAAGATGCCCCTCAACTATCAGCCGTTCCTGGGTCTGATTCTCACCTGTCTGAAGGGCCAGGACGAGTACAAGGAGAACCTGCTCGTCTCGCTCTACTCACAGCTCTCCCAGTGCCTGCAATCCTTTGCGGAGGTGAGTCCTCAGTTTAATATAATAAATATCAATTTATATAACTTTCATATTAAAACCGAAACGAATATCGGTTTCAGTTACGGTTTCGGTTATGTTCGTTTTTGGGTTTTCGGTTATTGGTTACGCAAAATCTTTGAATAAAGGTTTCGAAACGGTGAACCGATTTTTGTATATTTCGGTTTTGAAATACCGGTATTGTTTCGGTTAAAAAAAAAACATTTCCTTGAAAAAATATAATTATATTAGTAATATAATAATAATAATTAAATAGACATATCTTTCTTAATGTTTCATTCACACATTTATCTCACATATTCTTCAGTTTGATGTAGTTTAGTTAAACTTTCAAAATTTTAATATTTCAATAAACATATTTTGTTTTTTGCGCTTATTCAGTGCTAAGAAAATTCAATTATGAATATGTTACAAACACAAGAAAATTAAAACCAACAATCAAAACTAAAAATGAAAACTAAAAATGAAAATCAAAAATAAAATACAAAACTAATAACAAAACATCATCGATCGCAAACAAGACTTATGTGTCGAAAAAAGTCGAAACAGTTCAACATTTTTCGTTTTAAATTATTTTTAACTTGTTTTATACATTTTTATAATAAAAATTGGAAATAAAACTTGCTTTTAAAATTGTATTTTAAAGTTACACCATAATTCCTATTTGCATTTTTTAAAATAACAATTAAAAAATAAATTATTTTTCAAATTTTATTATAAAATGCAGATTATTTTCGCAGATATTTTTTTGATGAATAACCGAAATTAAGCCTTATAAATGAAACGGTTACTAAACGGTTATTTCGGTTTACAGAGTTTCGGTTTTAAAAACTCGGTCAAAAGCCAATTTTTTTTTCGCTTACGGTTTAAGTTATGGTTTTAAATTTGAATCGTTTTTAACCGGTTAAAGGTTACGGTTTCGGTTAGGGTTTTAATTCCTGACTGATTATAAATATAAAATATATAAACTTATTCCATTGACTAGCTGGATACAATTGGTGGAATCGATGAGCCGCAGGCGCGTGAGGAGATCTTGGATGCACTGCAGCTGCGCTTCTCCTTGGTCGGTGGCATGTTCGATGCCATCCAAAAAAACAGCACACCCACCACCGATTGGGCCATACTGCTGGCCCAGCTGGTGTGTCAGGGTGTTGTGGATCTGAGCTGCAATCGGGAACTGTTCACCACGGTGGTGGACATGCTGGCCACGCTGGTCCACTCGACGCTTGTCTCCGACAGTCAATCGGAGCGGGATGACAAGAAACTCTATCTCAATCTGATGAAGAAGCTGAAGAAGGAAATTGGCGAGAAGAACAATGCATCGATACGAGTCATCAGACAATTGTTGCCACTCTACAAGCAGCCCACAGAGGTGCGTAATCCTCAACCGAAACAGTTGAAGAGATCCCAATCAATGTCTTGTTCCTTTTGCAGGTAATTGCCTGTGAGCATGCGGGCATGGACACCAAGGGCAACAAGATTTGTGACATGGACAAGAAGCAGCTGCGCATTTCGGACAAACAGCGCATCAGTGTCTGGGACATACTCGAGGGCCACAAGAATCCGGCGCCGTTGTCCTGGGTGTGGTTCGGTGCCGTCAAACTGGAACGAAAGCCACTCACCTACGAGGAGGCGCATCGCAATCTCAAATATCACACGCACAGTCTGGTCAAGCCCAGCAGCTATTACTACGAGCCCTTGCCACTGCCACCCGAGGATATTGAGCCGGTGCCGGAGAAGATATGCATTGTAAGTGGAGCGGTTCTATATACGAATGTCGAAAAATATTACTCAGGAAAAATATTACTCAAAATTAGTAATCCAAAATTAGGAATCGAAAAATTAGCAATCCAATATTACGAGTAAGAAATTAGGAATACATTTATTGGAAATCCAAAATTAGGAAGACAAAAAATGGAAAAGCAAATATTGGGAAGACAAAAATTGGGAAAACAAAAATTGGGAAGACAAAAATTGGGAAAACAAAACTTAGGAAAACAAAAATTAGAAAAAGCCGAAATCAAAAATATTTTTTTAAAAATCTAAAATTACGAATCCGAAATTAGGAATACAGTTATAAGGAATCCAAAATTAGGAAGACAAAAATTGGGAAAGAAATAATTGGGAAGACAAAAATTGGGAAAACCAAAATTAGGAAAACAAAAATTGGGAAGACAAAAATTAGAAAAAGCCGAAATCAAAAATATTTTATTAAAAATCCTGCGATTTTCTTTGCATCGTTATCAATAACATATTGGCATCAATGGAAAGGTCATTTAAATTCCGTTTGAATGTTACAAAATATTTCTACTTTCGAAACTTTTTTCCTCGATTTAAAAAAAAATGTTTGATGATGCAAAAAATTCTTTAAACAATTCTAGGAGTGACTAAAAAAAAATTTGTTCAGGAATATTTTCGCTAACATTCTTTATAATATTTTGAAAATTTTAAAAAATTATAAAAAATATTAGCGAAAAGATTTTTTAATATTTTTCTTAGTTGATATTCCTAATTTATGATTCCTAATTTTTTCTTCCCAATTTTGGGATCCTAAAATGTTATTCTTGGATTTTTTTTCTTATTAAAAATTCTTTAAAAAAGTTTCGGAATTCGTATGAGGTACCAAGTGGAGCCGTTGTCACATTGCTTTTCATTCTAATATGTACAATTTTTGCAGAAGGATGAAATGATGAAGGCGGACACACCCTCGTCGGTGGATCAGTCGCCCAGCGCCGTGGTGGGCACTGGACGTGGACGTGGCAAGGGCACCACGACGCGCAAGCGCAAGCCGAAGAATCCGAAGACGCCGCCCGTGGTCAACACGCAACAGCAGCAGCCACAGCTGGCGCCGCAGCCGCAACAGCCGCCCAATGCACAGCAGCAACAGCAAATGCAACAGCAGCAGCAGCACATGCAACAGCAGCAAATGCAGCCCAATCAAATGGGACAAATGCCCATGAATATGCAGGTAAGAAGCAAAGAAAATCAGCTTGCATTTCATTGCATTGACAAAATTTCATTTCTCTAGCAGATGAACATGCAGCAGTTTGGACCAAATGCCATGATGCAGCAGCAGAATGCATTGATGCAGCAGCAGCAGCAACAGCAACAACAACAGCAGCAGCAAATGCAACAAATGACGCCCAATCAAATGCAACAGCAGCTCAACGTGGGCGGCAATGGGCAGCCGAACGCACAGATGAATTTCATGCAGGGTCCCGGTGGACCAGGTGGACCACAAGGCATGCCGGGACAACAGCAGCCGCAACAGCAATGGCATAATGCCCAGCAGCAGCAACAACAGCCACAGCAGCACCACAATCAGTATCAATATCAGCAGAACATGCAGAGTAAGTATTCTGTTTATTTATTTATTTATTTAAGCAAACATAATACAATAATATAAGAACTTAAAAAGAAAAGACAGCCTAAATGAATTTACAAGTTTAGTCGAATAATGGAGGAATTTTATTTGCCAGTCCGTGAAGAAGAGAGAAAAAATAAAGATAGAATAAATTTATATGATTTTATTAAAAACTTAAAATTTTAGGTAGATTAAGGATGAAAAGTGCAACCCGATGGGAGAAGTTTATTAGCCGGTTTGGCAAGCTATGGCCCTGTTCACAGCTGGGGTTGGTTTCAAATTTCATAGGAAATAGAAAAAGATAGCAGTTAAAAAAAATATTCTAAAGAAGTAGTTTTAAGATAATAGAATAAAGAAGAATATGAGAAAGACACCCAGTTAGAGTTGACCAGAAGTAGACCTAAGGTGACAGAGAATAGAAAGCTTAATAGAAGACAGAGAGAGTTGCAAAGAGAACACATGAAAAACAGAGTTATAACAGGTGCATAAAACACGAAAAGATTGTGCAAAACATAATCAGTGGTGAAAATAGGAAGAGACAATGAAAGAAAGTTTCTAGTAGGTCTACAAGGGACAGAGAATTTAAGACGACTTAAAAGAAAAGAAGAATCTATGTCGCGATTAATTAGATTATGTATAAAAACTACGCAAAGAGATTCTACGATCAGATAGTGAAGAAAGGTTTATAAGTTACTGGAATAAGAAGGTTGGCAAAATTTGGAGCAAAGAGAAGAAATTGCTTCTGGATCGACTCAATACGGACCTTATTGTTCTAATATTAAGGGAACCAAACACATGAGCAATATTCTAACATAGAATACGACGTCCAAGGGATACGTAAAGGAGTTTGGTAGTGAAAGGATCGTTAAATTCCTTCGACCAACGCTTTATGATATGATGAGATTAAAGTTTAGTTTAGAATCAAATAGAACACCCAAAGAGACAGGGATTCAGTTTCGTCGTTTCCTTTTTAATAAATAATTAATTAAATAACTTAATAATCTGCTTTCCTTTCCAGTGAATCGCATTGAGCGACCGACATTGACTACGAATTCGAAGCAAGCCTTGTCCCAGATGCTGCGCCTGCGACATCCTGGTTCGCTCCAGCAGCAGCAGCAGCCACAGCAGCCGCCTGGTGGCTTTAATCCCATGCAGCAGCAACAGCAGGCGCAGCAGCAACAGGTGCCGCAGCAACAGCAAATGAACGCGCAGCAAATGCGGCAGCAGCAACAAATGAATGCCCAACAGAATCCACAGGCAGCAGCTGCATTCAATGCGATGCAACAGCAGCAGCCGAATGTGCAGCAGCAGCAGCAGCAGATGAATCCCAATCAGCAGCAGCTGCAACAGCAGCAACAACAGCAGCAGCAGCAACAGGCGCAATTCATGCGGGGCAACATGCGTCCCATGGCGCCAAATCAAATGGGTGGCATGAATATGGGCGGTCAGGGCATGCCTGGACAGAATCCAATGATGCAGCAACAGCAGATGGGTCAAGGCATGGTGGGCATGGTCAATCCAAATGCCAATCCCATGATGCAAGGCGGCGGCGCTGGTGGCAATGGCGGTGTTGGAGTAGGCGTCGGAGTTGGCGTTGGCGTTGGAGGTGGTGGCAACAATCCGAACATGGGCATGGGTGGCATGCCACAGCAGGGCATGATACCGCAGCAACAGCAGTTCCAAAACTTTCAAAATCAGTATCAGCAGCAGCAGCAGCAACAGCCGGGCATGCAGCAGCAAGCTGGCGGCGCTGGAGGTGTTGGTGTTGGAGTGGGCGTTGGCGTGGGCATGGCACCAAATCAACAGCAACAACAGCAGGCTGGCCTCATGGGCAATTTTAATCCTCAGATGCAGCAGGCGCAACGCAACAATCCGGACTTTATGGCTGCAGCGGTGGCTGCACAACAGCAGCAGCAACAACAGCAGCAGCAGCAGCAACAACAGCGAGGTGTGCCTGGCAACATGATGGCCAACAATCGCGGACAATATATGAATCAAGCGCCCAATGTGACCATGACCAACATGATGGGACCTGGACCAGGTGGCGTGGGCGTCGGTGTGGGTCAGGTGCCACCCTATGCCCGCCAGCAACCAACGGGTGGCGGCAAGCCAGGCGTGCTGCCAACGCAACAACAATTCCAACAGCAGCAACATCAGCTGCGACACCAACAGATGATGCAGATGCAGGGCATGGGCGGTGGTGGGATGGGTGGCGGACCACAGGCAGGCGGTGGTGCGGGTGCGGGCGGCGGTGGCGGCATGGTGCAGCAACAGCAGACCATGAACCAACAGCAGACACCCAATCTGGTGGCCCAGCTGCAGCGACAGATGCCCAATCAGCCGAATATGATGGGACAGCAGCAGCAGTATCAGCATCAGCCACCACCCTATTAGATAATAGATATATAGTTGTAGCACTTAAGGCTTGCTCTAATGTACGAATATTTATCAATGCTAATTGCAAAAATAAATTGTAATTTTATTTTCAAATTTCCCACCAATTTATTGCTTTGCGCGGTGCTGCCAACTTATTTTTGCGGTCGATAACTTTGATATCGATAACCAAGCAGCCTGCACTATGCGAAAACAGCTGTTCGCCAATCCGCGTGTGTGAGCATGTATGCATGTGTGTGTGTGTGCAAGATAAATCACAAAATTTTATAGCAACTTAAGTTTTGTTTTAATAAGTTCTAAGCTCAAAGTTAATTCGTGCAATATAAATAGTTCCTACGTACATGACCCGCAATTGGCGACGCATACATACGCAATCGCCCAACGCCAGTGTTTCATTCATTTTTTTTACGTGTAGTATTCCAAAATAAGAAGTGAATAAACCAATCGACTTTGCGCATTTAACAGTGGCAAATATCAGTATTGTTTGCATTAGCTTAGTAGGTGGACGTATTTGTGTGAAGTGAAAGAACCAAAGCCATGAATGAAGCACCTGAGCACAGCAAAAAGCGGCAAAAGACGGTAAGTGCTTGCATCTGTATGTATGTATGTACATATGAACATACAAAAATGTATCTTTTTATTGGAAACTTCTTGCGCCACAACTGCCCCTCGGTATTTGTACAAATGTGCCAAGGAAATTGGTGACTCGGTCACAGAGCCCCAAGTGCAAAGAGTGCACAGGTTATTTAGACAGCTGTTAGAGTTTTCATAACATAATTCAGTTCAACTTTTAATTCATAAACAACTGTTTGCTCATCACATTTCCTGTAATGTGTCAAACATTTATCAAGTTATTGTTATTACGTGTGAAAGGGAAATCCACATTTCACACCGAATTTCGCTTGCCTGGGTCACATTATATTTTTGGTATTTATTAAGGCAATCTTATCAGCATTGTTAGCTAGGTGCGTCACACTGACCCACACTTTAGTTGGGGTATATTTTCCATCGACGAGTCTGTGTTTTCAATACGACCTACATAGATAAGAAACTGAAGTTTAGCCAGTCAGATGAATAACAAATTGAAATTTGCTTATCAAACAGTTTTAGGTTGATTTACTTTAAAATGCAATAATATTTACTGAGTTTGCCAAGTATTAAATAAATTTACTGTGCAAAGTAGAAAGAAATATAGAATGAAATAACGACAGTTTTGAATGATTTCTGAGTATTTATTTAGTTCATATTAAATTTGCATAGTATTTTAGCAAACCAGATAAAATACAGAATTAAGTCTGATTTCTATAAATAAAATATTTATATATTTTATAACTTGTATATTTATGAAAACTGCACAAGAAAAAAAGAGTTCTGAAGATTTGATAACATTGAAGTAACATTTAAATAAGTATCTTATGCTGACTTAACATTAACAGCGGCAGCTAACAGCATTCGTTTCAATACAAAATATTCATAAGCTTAGTACGCAAGCTAACTAAAGTTTACGCGGCGTAAAGTGCTCAATATTTAGCTGTCGACGAGCGTAAGCCCAGTGTTGCCAATGCAACACGGAAAAATAACAAAAAGTTGAGTGGTAACACTATGCGTCAGCGGCGGTTTATTTTAAATTTGAAGATGCTGAACTGATTTGGATGAAAGAGGAGAGAATAGGCAGTGAAAAATGCAAATTAAAGTTTATAGAGAAAAAATATGCGATGCCCCGCAACCACAGCGCGTGTTGGGTGCACCCATCGATTTTGAACTTCTAATGAGGATTCACCATTTGTGTTAATGAAAAAAATACCAAAATATCTATAAAAACCATTTTAGCTTACGTTCTTGCCTATAATCTACCAATATTGTCATCGTTATTGACCAAATTTAATTAGTCTTCATAGTTTTCACTTGTGTGCCAGACATTTATCTCCAGTATACCCAACGAAACTCTAAACAGTTTAATGTTTCGCTGGGCCTGTCAGCGTGCTGCCCATTCTGTTATTTTACTTAACAGCTCTGTTATTTTATTTAGTCTGCGGACACCCGAGCGTAAAAAATGTCAAGTTCTTCTTCTTGATTTTACGCCAGCGTTTTTTTTATATGGAGTTTGGGCTTACGCCAGGCCTTTTTTTGAGTTTGCGTACTATGCTATAACATCGTTCCTATATTTATGACAAAATCTGTTGAGATTGGTTGAGATCTCATAAAATAACAAAGCTTTTCACTGGTTATTTCTCGACTGATCGTTTCTCTAAAGATTCCGTATAAAGATTCCGACTTAAATAAAATATTATTTAAATAAATATTACTCTTATCGTTTTGATGCAAATTTTTAGATTATTTCCAAGGCTGTCTCGAAAGCACAGATTATTTAAGTTTGTTGCCCCGTTTATTTTGCGTAGATAAGGTAAATGTTATGGCTTATCTTATGCAATATGCAGTCGTCAACAGGTTTTTTCTGTAAGTGTTTTTATTACATACAAAATGTTATTGCAGACACAGTAAAACTAGTTGAAATTGAAAAGAAAGTCAACATACATATAGTATGTTTTGGGCCATGCTAACGAATTGTAAACAAGTTAAGATACTCGTATCTCAGTCACACTTCAACCGCAACTTCAACCGAACGATTTGTGGTTGTTGTCTTTAGCCAAAAACTTGGTCAACGGCCATATTTAGACACAAGTTGAATGACCACGTTAATAAGTACATAGTATGTTGGTCAAGAAATATAGATTGTTGTTGTTATTTCGCGACTAATTGTTTTTGTATCATATGTGGGTCATCATCATATTTAGCTTAACAATTGAATGCCATTCACTTTGCAATTCTTCTATCTACTTACTTGTCTTTATCTGGTTTTAGATTCATTCACTCGTAATAATATTTAAACTATGATTGTCTACAATACTTAATTCCATTCCCTGTAAACTTTTAAATGAAGGGATATATTCCTGGCTAGTTTTGACACTTCTCTTATGTAAATGTACGTCATTTAATTAATAGTTTTGTTTTGAAGTCGTTACATTACAAATGAGTTTAGTGCATGACTTTCAAAATGTTGATAAACATAGAGTGATTGCATAAATTTAATGACATTCGTTGCACATACCACGTACCAAAACGTGAACTTGAAGTGTTTTTAATTTCTTTGCAACTCATTTGATTTTATAGAGTATTCCATAAAATTTGCATAATAAATAATAAATTTTACTCCTTCAGCTTAAGAAAAAATTAAAGCTATTTAAAATAATGATTAAATTATACTTTAAAAGATTTTAAGAACAGATTAATTTAAAACCAGTTGAAAGAAATGTTTGTGATTCTAAAATGTCAGGGAACTAATTTTTTAGAAATTTCTTTTTGGTCATAAAATTATTTCCAATTTCAAAAATATTATTTATTAGTATATTTTATAAAAAGTTTTATTTATAATGTATTTATTCAGTTCAATTTAATTTAATTTAATTAAAAAAATATTGAATTTTATTAAATCTCAACCCATATTTTTACATTTAATGGTTGTTAGAGATTTTTAGAACTTGTCTGCACACCCGCTGCCCCTCTTCAAATACGTATTTATTCAAATACTTTAATTCTGGTATTTAACAGGTTCCTTTTGGACTTGTTAACAAGCTTTTAGCTCGTCTGTTTCACCCTCTTTGCCTTTTTTCCTGCTCTTTGCCAAGATTGCTTGGACTTTTTTTTGCTGCATTTAACGCACGAATCGGCCAACAAATTTCAGTTGCAGTTCCGAGCTTCAACGAGAAAGTTCAGCGGGTTTTATTATTATTTTGCGGCCACTCGGGTTGGGACCGGGCAACTCCAAAACTCTCACTTGTTTAATTATCAAAGTCTCTCATTGTTGTTGACGTTGCTCTTACCTTTGTTGTTGTTGTTGTTGTTGTCGTGTTGCGCTTTCTTTTTGTGCGATATTTGTTTAGAAACGGTTTCTTCTGGAAAATGTTTACAAAACGCGCCAATCTCCTCCATAACAGCAACAATAATAATAACAACAATAAATGCAGCGATTTGGTGAGTTTTTCTTAAATGTAAACAATTTCACGTCGTGCCGAAATTCACTTTAAAAGGTCATGACTGCGATCGCGTTCAAGAGTTGCCCCGCTTAAGAGTTTTTTGTATACATTTTGGGAACGTATTTTGTTTAGTTTCTGGTTGGATTCTTGATAAATCAATGCCATACATACATATTTAATTAGTATTGGTGTAGTAAATAAATCAAGAAATAACCATAACAATCAAATGATTAGTTCCGCTTGTTAACGTATTTATTTGAACACCCTTTAATAAGAAAGTTGGGAATATGTCAGCAACTTCAGAAGTGTCTTTCCATATTTCGTTGATTTTTTATATAATTTATTTTCGTTAGCTTATTTCTTATGAATAAAAAAATTTAAGTTCATTACAAAAGTTTATCAAATAAAAATGACTAACACCTGTTACAGGGTATCTAAAAACACTTTTTTTCAAATTTATTTATTGCCATCAATTTGAATCGCCACGAAATAGTGTATAGCAAATTTGTTATCAATTCCGTTTCTATTATTGAATTTATTTTAAACTAATTCATATTTATTCATAGAGTTAAAAATAGATTTTAAAGTCTTTTTTATCTTTGTTTAACTGCAAAATTTTAAAAATATATTTCAGGTTTTTTATTTGTGTTTAAATTAAATTGTTGTTTACCTAGCTTTAAATTCTAAGACAGGTCAAACTTCTTCATAAATATATTTGCAGCAAATAATTCGCAATACTAAAAAAATAATCAATGCTCGAGGTTAAAAATAAAACATAAACACAGAATGCAAAAACATTGTCCATACACGCACACACACATACACTCACACACACTCACAGATAGAGTTGATAATAACAAATACATTTGCGTTTGACTTGAAAGATAGAAAACGATCTGTAAACCAGATGGAGAGCGGCTCAAGAGCTACAAGAAGGTTTAACTCTCTCTCTCTCTCTCAATGCTGTTCTCAGTGTTGGTCTCTCGCTGTCTCTTAGTTTTGCTCGTTTACCTCTTATGAGTCTGCCATATAATACGGTAAATATTATTGAAACTTTCAGTTCGCTTTCAACTCTCGTTGCGTTCGTCAATAACGAGGGAATCGCAATCGCAGTCGCTTCGCATTTTTTCACGCTCTGCGCTGTGTTTTTTTCAGTATTTATCTAAACGTGCCAAATAGCAAACTATTAAGTGCAAAATAAATAATTAGTATTTGCATCTAGTATAAGCCAACTAGAAGAACAATGCCCAATCCACCAATCGGCTTTTATTCCCACATCAAAAGAAGGGTACGACTCTAACATATGCTCTCACTGCTTTCAACTTCATCTAAACGCTTAAATAAAAACTACAGTCTAAATAGATAGACGTTAAGTGTTCCTTGACCCAAATTTGTTTATTTTCAACTGAGACTCGACTAGATTTCTGCCCTATAAAATAAGTTGTTAAAATAACAAATTGAGTGTAAAATTATAATTTTTTGGATTACATTTAGAACTCTTCAAATTAAATAAAATTCGTATAAAATTGAATTACGGCTGGAGTTTTTTATTCGCATCTCCGCCATGGCTTCCTCTTCTAGTCTTCTTTAACCCTATCTCTTGTTATGGTCTATTGAATGTACATCAATGGGATATCATTATCTTCTACTCCCTCGGGCTAATGCCATTTGCGATCTTTCACACACGAGTTGGCGTCGTCATGCCATCTAAAGGGTCAACAAACTGTGCAGATTCAGCAAAATTAAATGGCAATAATGGTTGATGAAATCGCTTTGGGGTCAAAAAAGCGCGGCACAAAGCGCGTTAAGCAACCCGCAGGCACTTTTGGCATCTTGACATGAATATTAATTTATGTTAATATCGAAAGAGCGAACCGCAGCTTAAAGAATCTTGTTTGCTTCTTTTCTTGCAGTGCCTTCAAGTGGCAACCAATGTGACCGAACAGAAGCATCATGTTACCAGGGAGACGCGTGGTCGGAATCTGGGCCTATGCCGGGGCTTTCGAGGCTGCACCGTCTGGCTAACGGGTGAGTACTGCCAAATTTTCCACAGTGTCTACAATTTGGAATAATGAGAATTGAATGAATGGGATAATAATCAGCATTATACAAAAATAGTCGAATCCAAGTTGAGAATTTCAATACTGATTCTTTATCAATCTCTTAAAATACACTAGATAGAGCTATGAAATGTTGTATATAGATTCTCAGTTTCAAATCAGGGCAGAAAAAAGTTCAAACTTTTTTCAGTTATAAAAGTTTGAAAAACTAAGCAAATAATATAGATCAATGGAGAATGAGATGAGTAACTAAAAACTAAAAAAAACAAATAAAAAATTATGTTTGAAAAACATCAAACAAAGAAAACTTGACACCATACAAGATCTGTTTTTGGATTTGTTTTCTTTAAGTGTTTATTCAATAGACCATAGGAAAATCGTTTGAGGCTTAGGAAACGTTTGAATGATACAAAATTAACCCTTTAAGTACCCATTGAGAATAGAGAATTTTTGTAAAAGTCTACTTTTTAAACTTTTTTCCTCGGGCTCAAACAAAAAATGTTTGGATGCAAAAAAATTCTTCAAACAATTCTAATAGTGACTGAAAAAAAATGTTTTCAGAAAACTCTTCGCTAGTATTTTTATGATTTTTGAAACGCCCCTTTCCGCTTCCGTAAATTGCGAAAAGCCACCACGCGCACAGTTTTCAAGGTATATGGATTTGTTACTAATTAACGTTAACTACTATTTTTACCTATCATCCTACTAAATCGTAACAAGATCGAACAAATAGAAAGATGGTAATGGCTGATTAAAGTTTTTAATACAAAATATTTTAAATTTATTTACAATTTCCCCTTTTTTTTATTAAAAAATGCAAGAAATATAGATTGATTGGGGAGAAATAAAACAGTTTAGATCGATCAATCCTTGATATTATACTTTTGGTGTATAGATTTCTAGTTGCCATTAAAAGGAAACTTTAATTCTATATTTACCAAATAAAAATAATAACTTAAATAAGAAATAATTTAGCTGTTTCTTAGGGTATTTGAGAAATACAACAAATAATTTTAAATTAGTTTATAATGAAGATATAAATATTAATTAATTGGCAGGTCTCAGTGGTGCTGGCAAAACCTCGATTGCCTTTGAGCTGGAGGCTTATTTGGTGTCGAGAGGAATACCCGCGTATGGCCTGGATGGGGATAACATACGGACCGGCTTGAACAAGAATCTTGGCTTTACGCCGGCCGATCGCGAGGAGAACATCCGGCGGGTGGGCGAGGTGGCCAAGTTGTTTGCGGACAGCGGCGTCGTGTCCATCTGCAGCTTTGTGTCGCCGTTTGCCGACGATCGCGAGATGGCGCGCAAGATCCACCAGGATGCGGGCCTGAAGTTCTACGAGATCTTTGTGGACACACCGCTGGACGTGTGCGAGACGCGGGACGTGAAGGGGCTGTACAAGAAGGCGCGCGAGGGCGTCATCAAGGGCTTCACGGGCATCACGCAGGAGTACGAGCGTCCGCAGCATCCGGAGCTGGTGGTCAGCACGGCTGGTTACACGGTCCGGGAGTCGACGCAGCTGCTGGTGACGCTGCTGGAGCAGGAGGGCATTATACCGCGCTCCCTGCGCGATGTGGACCTACTGCCGGAGCTGTATCCCAGCGAGGCTAGCGAGGCGGACGCACTGCGTCACGAGGCGGAATCACTGCCAGCGCTGTCCATCAGCACCGTGGAGCTGCAGTGGGTGCAGGTGCTCTCCGAGGGCTGGGCGTATCCACTGCGCGGCTTCATGCGCGAGGATGAGTATCTGCAGACGCTGCACTTCAACACGCTGCAAAGCGGCCTGGATGTCTCCTATCGCGAGAATCACTCCGTGCCCATTGTGCTGAGCGCCAGTGCCGAGGACAAGCAGCGCCTCGAGGACGCGTCCGCCCTGACGCTGCAGTACGAGGGCAAGGCGGTGGCCATTCTCCGGCGTCCCGAGTTCTATTACCAGCGCAAGGAGGAGCGCCTCTGTCGCCAGTTTGGCACAAGCAATCCCAATCATCCGTACAGCAAGCAGGTCTACGAGTCCGGCGATTATCTGGTCGGCGGTGAACTGGCGGTCATTGAGCGCATTCGCTGGCTGGATGGCCTGGATCAGTATCGGCTGACGCCCAATGAACTGCGCTGTCGGTTCAAGGAGCTCAATGCGGACGCCATCTTTGCCTTCCAGCTGCGCAATCCCATCCACAACGGGCATGCTCTGCTGATGCAGGACACGAAACGTCAGCTGCTGGAGCGCGGCTTCAAGCAGCCGGTGCTGCTGCTGCATCCACTGGGCGGCTGGACCAAGGACGACGATGTGCCGCTGCAGGTGCGCATGGCCCAGCACCAGGCGGTGCTCGACGCGGGCGTGCTGCGGCGCGAGGACACCGTGCTGGCCATCTTCCCCTCGCCCATGATGTACGCCGGTCCCACGGAGGTGCAATGGCACGCCAAGGCGCGCATGAATGCGGGCGCCAACTTCTACATCGTCGGCCGCGATCCCGCTGGCATGCCGCATCCGGACAAGCAGGCCTATCCCGACGGCAATCTGTACGACGCCACGCACGGTGCACGTGTGCTCAAAATGGCCCAGGGACTGGACAGCATGGAGGTGGGTTCGAAGCGTAACCTAATAACACGGTGCTACAAAAACGAATCAAAATAAAACTTCTGGAATGTGACATAGCGTAGGTTGTAGGTATAGATCAGCGGTGGGCATGCTGCAGTGGCTCTGGGAGCAGCGGCTGCTCCCAACTTAATAGGGTTGGTCTAATAGGGTTGTTGTTGATTTTGTTGTAGTGCTCCCGAATTCAGATTTCGTGCCCACCGCTGGTATAGATAAATAAATTTGTTTTGCATACTAGAAATTTTTGGTGCACATCAAAATTTTAAATTACGTTAAAAAAAACACGTTTTTTCGTACTGATTTTAATTTTTTTTTTTAACGGTTTTGAAAAGAACAAACTTTGGTATATAAGCGTGCCATACTTGACTTAACTGGATTCAATTCCCTTATTCGAGTATTTTCTATGCAAACATTTATTTTTTTTTTTTTTTTTTACATATTTTGACTTTGGTGATGAATTTGAACAATATTTTATTAGAAACTCCTTAGACTTTTATTTTTATTAAAAAAGAACACATTCTCACGAGTCAAACGTGTGTCTATTTTCTAAAATCAAACAAAAATTGGAAAGTTATAATAGATTTTCTGAAACAGAATTGCTCAAAATGTTGACATTATTGCGCCATTTTCCCCTCGTCTCATATTCCATTTGTAGTTGGGTAGCTAGCAAAGTAGTTAGCTAAGGAGTATTTTTCCCTGACTTTAAAAAAAAAAAATAATAATAATAACTCAGTTAAATATCACTCGATATTAATAAACTAAAAAGGAGAAGATGTAAAATTAAACGTTTTTTTGAAAATGCACGCCAAAAGTTAGTTGCTTTTTAGAAATTTAACTTATTAATTTACGTTCAAAGTACGGTAAAGTCGCAAAAGAAGAAAAAATCCATATATTTTTATATGTAGCTCCCACAATATCCGAGATTTCAGTGTAAAACAGCGGTGGGCACGCAGTGGCTCCGGGAGCAGCCACTGCTCCCGAAGTCATATTTGATGCCCACCGCTGGTGTAAAACACCCTTAGAAATGTGTTACTTTTCACTTTCTAACGACGTATTACAATTTATTGTTAGATGCATAGTTTAAGACATGATTTTTTAACTCCATCAACCTCGAAAATCCGTTTTTTTCCGTAATTCGAAATTCCGATGGGCAACGAAAAATTCTAGCATGCCACAATGTTAAAATCAACTATATATATAACCTACGCTGTGTCGCATCCCAGAAGTTTTATGACTGTAGCACCGTGTAATCGAGTTAGTTGAGTTGTCATTTCCTAATCCCATTCTCCTACACTTGCAGATTCTGCCGTTCCGTGTGGCTGCCTATGATAAGACTGCCAGTCGCATGGCCTTCTTTGAGCCACAGCGCAAGGACGACTTTGAGTTCATATCGGGCACCAAGATGCGCAGCTTGGCCAAAACTGGTGCCATGCCACCCGATGGCTTTATGGAGCCGCATGCGTGGAAAATACTCGCCACATATTATCAGAATCTGCCGCAGGCGTAACCAAAAGCAACAGGGCCAGGACCAAGACCAAGACAGTGTGCAATCCGTCGGATGTGATGAAGGGCAGTCCAGCACAACGAATAGTGCAATTCGCTTAGCTATTAAACATATACATTAGGGTGTCCCTTATTTGGTCAAAGTCAATATTTTTAAACGCATACGGGCTAGTTCTGTTCATTAGGTCCTAAAGCACTCAGAAATAAATTTTACCTCAATCGGAGTATGATAACCCGTGCCGACTTGGATCGGAAAATTTAAAGATTATATGGGACAAAAAAATTTTTTTATATTTTTAATTTTTTATTTTTTTATTTTGTTTATCAGGTCCTAAAGAACTCAAAACCAAGTTTTCACCTTAATCGGAGTACGATAACCCATTAAAATTTTCATCGAAACATGAAAAAACAGTATTTTACCACTGATTATACATTTTTCGATGATTTTTCTTGTTTCGATGCAAATTTGAATGGGTTATCGTACTCCGATTAAGGTGAAAACTTGGTTTTGAGTTCTTTAGGACCTGATAAACAAAATAAAAAAATAAAAAATTAAAAATATAAAAAAAATTTTTTTTGTCCCATATAATCTTTAAATTTCTGATCCAAGTCGGCACGGGTTATCATACTCCGATTGAGGTAAAAATTTATTTCTGAGTGCTTTAGGACCTAATGAACAAAACTAGCACGTATGCGTTTAAAAATATTGACTTTGACCAAATAAGGGACACCCTAATATACATATACATATTCCTCTTTCGACACAGACACTTCTATCTACTTATCCTACAAATCCAATTTGTTTCCACAACCTTTTATAGAGATCTAACGTGTAAATCGTCCAATTTATGTATGTTTACCAGACGCATTTCCCGTATTTTTGTCTCGACTCACCTTGTTTGTATCTGTGTAATTGAATGTGTGTATAGGTGCCTGTGTATGTGTGTGTGTGCATTGTATGTTGTCCTAATTCTAATTCATTGTTCAAAACCTATTATTAATTGTATTTACATTTAAGTTATCCAGTTATCTCTGTTTATCTAAAGCGAACAATTTGTCGTTTTATGCAATGCAATTTTTTCTATTTAAGCATTTACTTAATTACTATCTGAATAATATTTTCACTAAGATAAACCAAAATTTGACTTTTAATTTTCTGGTGCTGTTTATATGAATGGGAAAAGTGTTATTACTTCAAAAATCTAGTCAAGAAAAAATCAGAAAAAAGGTAAGTAAAGGAAATAATGTGATACATATTCTTGGCGATTCACATGTACGTAAAATTAAGTAAATAATAAAAAACTGCTTTCTTGCACATGATTTATTTTATAAAATTGTATACGTTTAATAATTAATATTACAAGTACATACATACATATATAATTAATTAATTAATTAATATCAAATATGCCTTTAGATTTAGTTATCAATTAATTTCACAATATGTATTTTACTGCTCTGCATTTGTTGTTGCTTTTCTTGTTGTTGTTGCTGTTGTTATTGGTATTGCAATTATGCTCATATCATTTTTATTCATTTGTTATTCTCTTTTCCTTTTTAATCACGCAATTATTATTAATTATATTCATCTATGTTCATTAGATAATAACGCTTCGTTTATTGACAATGCCCTGTGTGGTATGTATATATGAATATATGGAGAAGCACCCGCAACTATGAGAACTATTTCGATATCTAAATGGAACGATGTATGATTATTGTGCGTATGCGTCTAAACTGCGCTCTGAAATTAATTTAAGGGCTTTCATGGGTTTTACACGAAATTAAGTATAAATTTACGGATTTTATTCAAATATTGTTTTAGAATGCAAACGAAAATACATATAAATATATATATGAAATATATATATATATATTTATTTTCTAATTCATTAATTTATTGTTATGTCATTGTTTTACAAATTGTGAACAACCATGGCTGCTTATTTCGTGCTACAGAAAATTTGTTTAAAATTATACATAATAAAAATGAAATAAACTTCCTGACGATTGGAAGCGTAGGAGGAGAGGTCAGAGCAGGGCGGGGGCTGGCGGGGCGATAGGCGGGCGGGCGGGCGGGTGGTCGGTCTGGTTAGGTTTCACAATAGTCGTGTCAGTTAATTTGTTTAAACTTTAAATTAATATTGTATGTATAAGTATTTCGTATGCATATTTCGTGCAACTTGTGGTCATGTCACGTTTGCAAATACAAATTTATAGCTGTACTATTATTATTAATATTATTATTATAATTATTATTTCATTATCTCGCATATTCAGGGGATTTTCGCTTGTTGCTGTTGTTGTTGTTGGGACTTAACAGGAGTTAAGAAAACTACTACCACATACATTATCATAATTATTACCACCATGCCGCATCAGTGCCACACGCACATTGCCACGTCAAAGCAGACTGCACCTTGACAACCAACTGTCCTTTGTCCTAATCTCTGTCAGTTTCAGCTGATGACCTCCCTTGGGTGGATTGTTTGCCTCCTGCGACAACAAACAAACAATTAACAATTGTTACCATATTCCTTTCAAGTTGAACATTATATTTCACTTACCATTCGCTTTTCCGTTTTCGCTTTGATATCGCTGGCGAGCGTGAGGAACGCTTCTTCCACATTGATGCTTGCTTTTGCGGAGGTCTCCATGAATTTGATGCCATATTCAATAGCCAATTGTTCACCGCGTTCCTTTGAAACCTGCAAGAAAATTAGTCATATCAAATTTATAATATAGAAACATTTATAAAAAGTACCAAACAAACTTATTTGGTTAAAGTTTAAGGCCCATTTTCTCAAAGACCAATTAAATTATATTTAAGAGGTATTTTTAGATTTAACCAATTAAGTCTAAACATTTCTAAAGTATTTGATAACTAAGACATCGAGAAATCGGGCCTAGTCTAAAATTTAAATTTTAAATAATCTTTTGTCTTGATTAGTTTTATATAATTTTATTTTATTTTTTATTTAATATTGTTTATTTTTTGTTATTTATTATATAATATTATATTTTTTATTTATTAAATTTTATTATATTTTTTATTCTTCCATTTTTTTTATTTTTATTTTATTTTTTTAATTATTATATTTTTTTTTATTTATTAAATATATTTTTTTATTTATTATATTTTATTATTTTTTTATTTATTATATTTTATTATTTATTTATTTGTTATATTTCCTTTTTTCTATTTATTGCTCTTTAACTGCTTTTAGTTGATGTTAAATTAATGAATATTCACCTGTCTCTTATCGTTCAGTTCGCATTTGTTGCCCAGCAGCATTTTCTCAACATCAGCGGCGGCATTCTCTTCAATATTTCGAATCCAGTTTTTAATATTTTCGAAAGATTTCTCCTGTGTTATGTCATAGACAAGCATAATGCCCATGGCACCTCTGTAATAGGCCGTGGTGATTGTCCGGAATCGTTCCTGGCCGGCAGTGTCCCTGTAATTGCAAAAAGTTGTTTACTAATTTTTATATGTTTACATTATATTTAACACTTGTTAATTTACCATATTTGCAATTTGATTTTCTTGTTATCCAATTCAATTGTTCTAATTTTAAAATCGATACCTGCGGATAAAGAAAAGACAAAAAAGAGAAGAAAGGCACGTGATAAGCATATATGCATACATAACAACAAATTAATTAAGATCATTTTTGGCAAAAACAACACAACACAACAACAACACCTGCATGACGTACATATGTAGCTCAAAGAGAGCAGAGACACATCTGTTGAAAATACGCAATTGGTTCGAAACGTTGTCGTCGTTAAGTAAATAACCCAAATTGGAATTAGTGCAGGGAAATGTGCCAAATGTATAAATAGACAAATTGCTGAGCTCCGTGGCAGGCACACAATTCGAGTGTGGTCGAGACAAATGCGCAACTTATCAGTCGGCGGCTGCAGCTTGAAGATAATCTCAACAGTTGATTATAGTTCAATGACACGAGCTTGCACACAAGTCTTGTTTTGACTCTTATCTGGCTTTCGTATTTCATTTCTAATGTCAATTGACAACCCTACTTATCAACATCTTTTATTGACCATTTCCGTATTTCTTATATGCTTGGCTCTGTTCCCTTTTCCACTACGTCCTTGTCTTCAGCACAACAACAATAATTATGACAAATAGCAATGCAGAGAGCAAGAAAAAGAGCATTCAAAATGAGTCACAATTCGCGTGTATATGTGTGTGTGTGTGTGTAAACGCTGCTTACAGCTGAGCCAAGAGACAAGATTGAGAGTATGAGCAATGAATACAGCAGTTTGTATAAAGTATTCGTGCTATGGCGATTGTGATTACTGCCCGGCGGCGTCATAATTAATTAAAAACATTTCACAGAGAGTAAGAGCGAGAGCCAAAGTAAAAAAACAGAGAGAGCGAGAAAGAGAGAGCGAGAGAGAGAGATAAAGACAGAGAGCGATGTTGATTACTGAGGATGACTGACTCTGGTCGATGATGTATGCACTTTGAAATGTTTGACTCTTTGGCAGCTGTGTTTGTTGCTCTGTTGTTGATGGATAGACGGGATAACTGATAACATCGATTTAAATACACTCACCTATTGTGGATATAAACGTCGTATTGAACGCATCCTCCGAGAATCGGAACAATATGCAGGTTTTACCAACTCCAGAGTCGCCGATTAGCAGCAATTTGAACAGGTAGTCGTACGTTTTGGCCATTTTAATCTGTTGTTGTTTGTTTAAATCACAGTTGTGCTTTTATTTATGCCAGATTCTTGTATTATATATGTATGCAGTTCTTTTTGTATGCCCCTCCTCAACTTCGTCACTTTAGCTATTCCTTTTTGGCGTTATCGTCCACGTCGATAACTGCTGCCTCTGCCGCTGCCGCTGTTGTCGGGTTCGTTTCGTTGCGTTTCGATTATATGGCGGTGGTTGGTAATCAGTGGTTTTCGTCTAATATTATTATTGTACACTATACTAATATTAATGCTAATGTCGGCGATTAAATTACTGTAAGTAACTGCAGCTGCTGCTGCGGGTATATATTAATTTATATGTAGGTTTTGGTATGTATAAAAAATTCATAGACGTAACCACACACAGCAGACACAAACAAACGCACGCAAGCAAGCACGCACAGTTTTTTTTTTCTCTTCTTTTCAGCTCTGACTCTGGTTTTCTTTTGTGTGTGTGTGTCGATTCGAGCCTGTCAAAAAATGGCGACGTACTTTTGAACACTTTATATTGCAATATCAAAGGAACGCGCGTTCTTTTACAATTATACGTGCTGCACTCGCAGTTATGTACTGTGTTGTTGTTGGTTACACGTAAAAATTACGCTTAATTATTGCTTTCTAATTACGCCCGTACAATAAATGATTGGCCCGTTGCAGTGTTGTGTAGTGCTGTGAGGAAACGATTTATCGATAAACAGTGCTGCAAAGTGGCAAAAGTTACTTTTTCAACCAGTGCTGCCAATTTAGCTAGTTGCCCGCTAGTTCTAGCCGACTGCAATTGGCAAATGCGGAATAAATTGTCAAATAGCGGCTAGCGGGAACTACAGCTATATTCAATATTAAATCCAATTTAAAGGATACCACAAGCTTTTTGTCCGAAGTGTCCAACTACTAAGATCGCTGCCAGCAGAATGCTTAAAAAAGATAGACCAATCAGACCTACATAAGTTCATCTGCAGAAGACGATATATTTGACAAACAGAAAAAAATATATCGTTTTACTACACTACCGTTTATTTTCTTTCAATCTACCAAGAACATTTTCTGGCTATTTCTAGCTTTTTCAAGAGTTAGTTTAGCTTTTAGTTTAGTTGGCAACACTGATTCCAACAGCTGTTTGCTTGTAATAAAACAGCTGATAACTTTTCTAATGGCACAAACTTACAGTATTTTTGTATAGTGGTAACGTGGTCACACTGTCCGCTGATAGTTAAAAAACGCAAAACGCGAACGCGAAACTTAAAAAGAAAACAGAAAGTTTATTTACAAATAAAATACAACAAAATTAGCTTTTGCATGCATATGACTCTGTGTCTGTGATTTACTCTCAAGGTCCGGCAACGGCAACAAAACAAAACATAAACAAATGTGAGAAGTGAAGTCACAAGACGACGACGACGACGCGACGCCAGCAGCAGCAGCAGCAGCACTCAAGAATTTGCTGTCGTCGCCCAGCCAATTATGGGTACAAAAGAATCCAAACACGCTTGCATCAGTTACGAGGATGCAGTCAAACGTGGTAAGTGTTAGCCTTCAAATGCTGCTGAGACATCCATCCACATAACAAAAATGGGTCATACGAGTACGCAACACCAAGAGTTCTAGAACAAAAACAATAATAGTCTGCACTAATACAGGTGTAATTGCGCTTTATCGATTCTGTTGTTGTTTCCATTCCCATTTCCATGCTTCTTTATTGCTGCCTTTTGCTGCTGGACTGAGTTAATTCTTTTCATTTCCACCTCATTCTTCTGTTTTGGGTTATTGTGTGCAAATTTCAGCACTGCATGCGTGTGTGCTGCAAGTGTATGAGTATTTGCGTCGTCGCAGTCAGTGACGTCACAATAGAAAAGCACAGCAGCCGCGTTATTTCGTCGTTGTCTAGCAGTGGTTCGTGGTGGGAATTTCGTTGTGACAAAACAAAGAGAAAAACAGTTAAGTTCTGCACTTTGTTGTTGTTATTCTTTTTTATATACATACATACATACGGACGATGACGTCTGCATTGGCGCTATTGCGGTTTTAATTGTTGTTGTCGTCTACATTTTCCCTCACTTTGCATCGGCATTCATCTCGCTACTGTTCTTGTTGTTCTTGTTGTTGTTGTTGTGTCATTTTATGACCAACCGCGAAGGCAAAAAAACAACGAGCGTTGCTGATAAGATGTCCGACTATGTGTGTACCTGTCCCTCATATACCCGTGTGGTTCCAGGTGCTGGAGTAGATTGTTAGCACACAACGGACCGGTTTGCGTCTTATAAAAATGTATGCAAGTCCAGTGGCATTTCGCAACGTCCGCTGCCCGCTGCCCCCTCCCTGAACTGCCAACTGCAACTGCATAAAAAAAAAGGAAAACAATGAAAATGAGCAAACCAAAGCAACAATAACAACAATTCTGCAATGAAATTCCGCTTGTCGCGTGACGTCGCATAATATAATTCTTAGCAATCGCAAAATTATTATTCCTCATTGCTTTTTCTCATGCTCAATTTGTGATTATGAATTGCTTGCTATGTTTAACCTGAACTCCGCACGCCTGCCCCTCCCACTCCGCCTAAACGCACGCCCCCGCTCGATCGCAATAAACGCCATTTAAAATTGACAGTTAATTGATTACGTGTTTGACGTTTAGCGGCATTGTTTGTATTTGTTTTGAGCACTTATAACGTAAAGTGCGTTACGATTTTTAATTGACTGTCAGCACTTACGTTAATTTGAAATCTTCTCTGATCGGTTTCTTCTTGAAAGCCAATAAGAACATACAGAAAGGGAGTACAAAATAGTAATCTTTTAAGATTGTCGACAACAACAACTTTCTCAGACATATTCTTATCATTAGATTAGTTTCCAAAGAAAATAACAGTTTTTTGTATTAAGATTAAGTTTATATTAAATTTCTGTTTGGCAGGCAACGCCTTATAAAATTAAATTTAAAGCTCAAAATATTGATATGCCAGAATGTTAGAAAAATTGAGATAAATTTCAATTTTAAAATAGTGATAATTTAAAATATATTAATTTGCATGAAAAAATTCAAAAACTTTTATTTTTCACCTTTTATTAATTTTAAAAAAATATCTATTTAATTCAAAAACAAGAGTTATATGATTATATGATATGATATATAAACGGTGAGGTCACAAGTTTCCCATTAGATGCGGTGGGTGTGAAATGGCAAGATTGTAAAATGCATTCGGTGATCCCCTGATCGTTATATTTATTTTTAATTTGGGTAAACCCAATAATTTATAAGTCTCTATTTATAACTAATTTTAATTTCTCTAACCTGTCAATTAATCATTCGCAGTTAGCGACGCCGAGCTGAGACGCTTGAAAGATGCCTTCAAGAAGTCGGCTGGCGTGGGGCGCCTCTATCTCAGTCGGAATGCATTCCAGCAGGATGTGCTGTGCGAGGGTGTTCCGCCGAAGATCACGGACATGTTATATGCCGCCTGTGGTGGCACACAGCGCGGCATATCCTTCAAGGACCTGCTCTGCGGCCTGGTGCTGATCACAGGCGGCACCCAGGAGGAGAAAACCAAGTATGTAAATCCAAACGATATTTGATTGTTGAATATAAAATGTTTACTAATATGTTTGCCTTGATAGATTTCTATGGAACTTGTATTGCAACGACGCTGGCACCTACATCATCAAATCGGAGTATGTGCGCAATGTCAGCCTGGCGCCGTTCGAGAGCGTCTCCTTATTCGCTCAGAGCGAAAGAGCCAACTTTGAGCAGTTCCAGGATTGGATAGTCAAACACCGCAATGCCACGGTCCTGTCCAAGTGGCTGCTGGCCGACAATTGTGTCAGTCTCACCTCGGAGCTGGAAACGCCCACCTTTTATCAGAGTCTAGCTGGAGTAACGCATCTGGAGGAGAAGGTAAGAAACTGAGCTACTCCCGCTCAGTGTTGCCAACTTTTGTTTGGAAAAAAAGCTGTTTTTGACGGGAGGAACAATGCAAAAAAGCTGAAAAATTTATTTTAAAAAAAAGCCATAAAAAAGCTAGTTTTTCAATTCATTAATTTCTGGTTTTTATCCCGAAAAGGGTAGAGTGAGCACACAACAACAGTTGTTTATAAATAAAGTGAGCCATTTGAGCAGCAGCTGATCTTTTATTCATAAAATGTGAATAATTTCATCGATGTTGTCCTCATTCTCCTGATATGATAATCCTGCAACCAACTCTGCAAAAGTATTGTTGCCCCCAGAATCCTAATAGGAATTGACTCCAATCTAAAATTTTGTAGTGCTGTCATTATTTTGCCATTTCAAGAAGCGAATTTTGTTATTTTGGGTTTTAATTTCCCCTTTATTTAGGCATTTACAAAAAAATCTGAAAAAAAGCATTTCAACAAACAAAAAAGCCAGAATTCCCGCTGACCGCTGTTTGCGAATTTTTCTAGCAAATGGCCTTTGAAAACAGCCAGATTTGACGGGAAAAAAGCGACTCTGGCAGCACTGCTCCCACTACATTTTATCCCTTACTCACTTTCTTAATCAAGTTGATATTGCAAGAAATACTATGTTGTATGCGAAATATAAAACGATATTTTCAGTAAATGCTGACAATGAATATAACAGTCAAATTCCCAGAATATTAAATTAATAAATTGTATTGATTTCATTAAAATTGCTAATTAATTGTCACCTATCAATTTCATAAACTTTAAACGCAATTTGATCAACAATTAAATCACATGTTTGGCATTCTTCAAACTTGTAAAGTGTTTTCAGTTTTGTTTTGTAGTCAATCGATGATTAGATTAGATTTACACATTAAGGTCAGAAGCAAGTGCTCTCTCTCCTCCTCTCACCCACCGATCAATACAATTGGAATCGAAATGTATAGATAAATAGTAATTTTTAAGTTATCCATTTACAATTGTGGTTCCCCACAATTTCATATAATGATTGGATTTATCAAAACTTTGTTTTTGAGGTTTTTCTATAAGAAATGACAAAAATTTAAGAAACACAAAACATTGAAACTAGAATTAAAATAAAAGCAAAAAATTAGGAAAATTCGAATTCAAAAATATTTTTTTTAACTTATGCCCTATCTACAACGATGGCCAAAAGTATTTTGGCACCCTTTAAAGTTAATTCTACTTAAATTTTGAACTTAGTTTATGTAATTTTTTGTGTTTGGCATCAATGGAATGGTCTTTTGAATTCCTTTTGAATAATACAAAACTTTCCTTAACCCATTAGGTACCTACTAAAAATTTCAAATTTTTGTAAACGTGCTTTTTCAACTTTTTTGCCCGGTTAAAAAAAAAATGTTTTGATGCAAAAAGTTGCTTTAAACAATTCTTATAGTGACTGCAAACATTTTTTTTCAAATATCTCTTCGCTTGTATTTTTTATAATTTTTTGAAAACTGCAAAACAGGGACTTTTGAAAATGAGGAAAATGTGCCTTGTTAATATTACAAAGCTCGATTTGCCATTCATCATAATTTTAATTTCTTTAAATTGTATTCATGGTATTTTGTTTTGTTTAATTCTTACTAAAATAATCATATGAATAATTTTATCAATTTTCCTGCAGGACATTGGCGACTTGGAGAAGGAGTTTTGGCGCTTGAAGAACACGTCACAGAATGGTCAAATCGACTTGCAGTTCCTGGGGCCGCTCATCAGTCCGCCCATACCAAAGAATGCACTGGCCGGACTCTTCAATGCCTTCGACGAGAATCGCGATGGTCACATTGACTTCAAGGAGCTCTGTTGTGGCGTCAGCGCCGCCTGTCGTGGTCCCGGCGTGGAGCGTACTCGTTGTAAGTAAAGTCGTAAAGGGAAAGCCATTATCAAATCAAATCTAATCCCAATTGATGTTTGCAGTCTGTTTCAAGATCTTTGATGTGGACCGGGATGGCGTGCTGAATCACGAGGAGACGCTCCAAATGATCAACGTACTTTTGTTTGTGGCCAAAGAGAATCGCGATACACAGCAATACAAAGAGCTGACCAAACAGCATGTCATCAGCGATTTACTGGAGTTTGCGCAGCGCCGAAGTCCCGACGGAGTGCCCAGCACGCTCACCCGTGACAATGTCTCACTTACGGCGGAGGATTTCATGCTCTGGAATGTGCAGTGTGGTCTGAGACTAATGCAGCCTCTGCTGGACCTCATCTTTGAGCTGTGCCACATTGTCTTTGGCCTGTGGCCGCAGTGCAAGCACATGGAGTACGATATCGTGCGCGGTTGGCTGCAGCGCGAGGAGCGTCGCCCCTATCGCGTTGGACAGTTTTGGTACTTGATTTCGCGGGACTGGTGGCTCAACTGGATGCAGTACACGCAGCACACGGCGCACACCTGCGAGTACTGCAAGCGCACCGCCAGCCAGCGCAGTGCCGTCGACGAGGCCCTCGTCTGTGATGAGAGCTTCAACACACACAGCCTGGAGCAGCACGATAGCTACTCCCTGGGCTCGGGCTCGGGCTCTGCCTCCGGCAGCAGCGGCATCTCGGCGGGTCGTCACTGTGCCCAACAACGACCCGGACCCATTGACAATAGCAATCTGATCACAGTGAATCCTCACCGCAATATACGCACGCTGACCGGCGAGGGCGGCCATCTGAAGCGGGACACGCCCCTTGTGCAGAACCATGACTTTGAGCTGGTGCCCAAGTCGCTGTGGAAGGCGTTGAATCGTTGGTATGGCGACAATCTGCCACTGCCACGTCAGGTAAGGCGGCAACATGAGATCTGAATCAGGGATTAAAACCCTAACCGAAACCGTAACCGTAACCCTTAACCGGTAAAAACTGATTGAAATTTAAAACCATAACTGAAACCGTACGAAAAAAATAATTTTCATTTGACAGAAACCTTAAAACCGAAACTCTGTAGACCGAAATAACCGATTTTTCATGTATTTAAAAATAAATTTTTATTTCAAATTTTTATAATAAAAATTGAAAAAAAGTTTTTTTTTATTATTATTTTAAAAATTGCAAATTAGAGTTATGGTATAACTCTTAAATACAATTTTAAAAGCATGTTTTATTTTCAATTTTTATTATACAAATTTAAAAAACAACTTAAAAATAATTTAAAACGAACAATTTTGAACTGTTTCTATTTTTTGCGATCTCTGATATTTTGTTATTAGTTTTGAATTTTATTTCTGATTTCCTTTTTTAATTTTAATTTTGTGAAATAATTGTGTAAATGAAACATTAAGAAAGTACTGCCATTTTAATCATTATTTTTAAATTATTAATGTAATCATATTTTTGCAAAGAAATATATTTTTTTTTGAACCGAAGTAATACCGGTATTTCAAAACCGAAACATACAAAAACCGGTTCAACGATATTCGTTTCGGTTTTAATTCCTGCATTCAACTAATTACTCCCCTCTTTTGTTTTTCTGTGGCAGGTGATACAACCGCTGAACTCGGAGGTGGAACTGGAGCTTT
Source organism: Drosophila recens (assembly GCA_037043495.1). Lineage (NCBI taxonomy): Eukaryota > Metazoa > Arthropoda > Insecta > Diptera > Drosophilidae > Drosophila > Drosophila recens. The sequence goes on from JBAMBJ010002046.1 coordinate 211,273, forward strand.
ATCCGCTCAACTTGCGCATTTTGCTGCATCAGGCGCAAACGTCATCCACGGGCGCTGCCGTTGGCGCTGGCACGCAGATCAGCAGCTGGGGATCGACGACAAGTGGCGGATACGGAGTGTTGGCTTCTGGAGGCGGCTATGCGGCCATTGCGGCCAGCAGTGTGCTGCAGCCGCCCAAGCGCTATTTGGCGTACACGGCGGCATTCAGTCGACTGGCCACAGTGCGTCAGGTGGGCGAGTTTCTGTGCGAGCAGCTGCGCCTGAAGCCGGAGGATATACGGCTGTGGCATGTGCCGCCGTCGAGTGCAACGCTGGATAACAGTGCCATACTGCTGGAGGAGGATACCATGTGCCTGAAGGAGCTGGTGATACGTGACAACGATCAGCTGCTGCTCGAGATACGCAACAAGGATCTGACCTGGCCCGAGGAGCTCGGCTCGCTGGCCAGCGCCCAGAGTGGCCACGTGGGCAGCGGTCCCGGCGATCGGCGGCGCATGACGCGCACCTCCATCATGTCCGTGCATGCTCCGGGCGCCACGGGACTGCACAATCTGGGCAACACGTGCTTCATGAACGCGGCCCTTCAAGTGCTGTTCAACACACAGCCGTTGGCCCAGTATTTCCACCGTCAGATGCATCGCTTCGAGCTGAACGCGGCCAACAAGCTGGGCACACGCGGCCAACTGGCCATGCGCTATGCGGAGCTGCTCAAGGAGGTGTGGACGGCCACGACACGATCCGTGGCGCCGCTCAAGCTGCGGTTCTGTGTCAACAAACACGCGCCACAGTTTGCCGGCGGGGGACAGCATGATTCGCAGGAACTGCTCGAATGGCTGCTGGACGCACTGCACGAGGATCTCAACCGGGTCATGGAGAAGCCTTACAGTGAGCTTAAGGACTCCAATGGGAGGCCCGATAAGATTGTGGCCGCCGAAGCGTGGTCCCAGCATCATGCACGCAATCAATCCATCATCATAGATCTCTTCTATGGCCAGCTCAAGTCCAAAGTCAGCTGCCTGGGCTGCGGTCACGAGTCCGTGCGCTTCGATCCCTTCAGCCTGCTCAGTCTGCCGCTGCCCGTCGAGAACTATGTGTATCTGGAAGTGTTGGGTAAGTTTGACAATGAATACAGACGAAAAGGGGCATCTCTGACCACTTGAGTTGAAAGCTTTTATACCCTGGGGTATATTTGGTTTGTTGAAAAGTATGTAACAGGCAGAGGGAAGCATCTCCGACCCCATAAAGTATATATATTATTGATCAGCATCAACAGACGAGTCGTATAAGCGAAAGGATCTCAGAGATTGAAAGAGCTAGGACCACCAAGTTTTGAATGACTACTCCCCATTATGTTAGGCAATATCAGTTTATATTAAAATTTTGTCATGTCCACTATGGGGTGCGTAATTCACAAAAAACTTAAATCACTTTAATTTACGGTTTTAAGTTAAAATTTTCATTTTCAAATTACTGTCGAGTGCACTCGGCTGTTCCGCTTGTTCTACTAGATTTTATATTAAAACTAATTTGTTATTTGTCTTATATTTGCAGTAATTCTGCTGGATGGCAGTGTGCCAATTAAGTACGGTCTACGTTTGAACTCAGAGTGCAAATACGGGGACTTGAAGCATAAGCTGGCCACGCTCTGTCCGTTGCAGCCGAACTTTATGCTCGTCTGTGAGCTGTGGAACTCGCAGATTCGCCAGGTGCTCGCCGATGAGGACAAGCTGCGAACGCAAAGCGCCAAGGATCTGTATGTGTATCAATTACCCGAACAAAGCAGCAGCAGGACGAGATCCAATTCAGCATTAAGCATGCACATCGAGCAGGGACTCAAGGATATACAACGCAGCTCTGGTAAATGCAGCCGCTGATAGTAGTGATATATATTTTAAAGAATCTATATACGAATGTCGAAAAATATTACTCAGAATACGAAAATTCGGAAGAAAAAAATTAGGAATTCAAAATTAGGAATCGAATAATTAGGAATCCAAAATTACGAATCCTGAATTAAGAATACAGTTATTAGGAATTCAAAATTAAGAAGAAAAAAATTGATAAAGCAAAAATGGGAAAGTCAAAAATTGGGAAAACAAAATTTAGGTAAAGCCGAATTTAAAAATATTTTATAAAAAATCGCGTAATTTTTAATAAAATATTTTTGATTTTGGCTTTTTTCCTATTAGCAAAAAACAACATTTATCGAACCATTTATTTCAAAAGCAGAACTTCGATTGCCAGCGCATGTGATATTTAATCGGTCTTGTTTATATATTTTTCCATTTTTTTCGACAAAAACAACCGACTATTCCGGCACAGAGCTATTTGAATATTGTATATAACTATTCGAAAGAATTAAATCAAAACCAAAGATACTTTTCCCAATTTTATTTCTCCTAATTTTTTTACTCTGAATATTTCTCTTAGTTGAAATTCCTAACTTAGGATTTCTAAATTTTTCTTTCCAATTTTGGATTCCTAAAATTTTATTCTTGGTTGTTTTCTTCTTTTTTAAAATTCCTTCAAAAAGTTTCGTAATTCGTATGAGGTACCATTTTTAAAGTTATGCTAATCTTTGTCAATTGACAGCTCTGATAACAGCACAGGATTCGCTTTCGTCGCTTAGCACGTTGCAGATCTCAAATCGTACATCCTCGTCGCGTGTCATCTGCAATGGGCATCTGGGAGATGGCCAGGAGATGGCCAATAGCAACAATAGCAACAGCACAGCAGATGCTGACCAAGAGTTAACCAAATATAACAGCAGCAATGCTGGCCAAGTGCACGAACTGCAGCCAGATGATGCCGGAAAGGTAAGCCGGTGCTTTGGAAAAAGAGAGTGCATGCCCCACAGTCTTTTTTGCTTCAAGGTATGGCTTCTAAACTATATTAACATACACGTATTTAATATGTTAGATTCTTTCAAATATATCAAATCAAAATATCAAATTTCCCCCTATTTGCCTAGGATAAACTCGCTCCAGCGACGAAGATGAATTCAAATATAAGTTTCATTCAAAACAAAGAACAAAAAGAAAAATAAAAAGAATTTCAACATTCTATATTCAGTGGCGTATTTTGGCAAACGTTTCCAATTGCCTTGTTTTTTTGTCTGTTAAACGAAATCTATATATATTAAATACCAATATGTTAAATCTGTTTGGTTTGTGGGCTACCTTTATCTAATGTATACCTGTATACACACCTGTATACCCCACCCTTAACTTAACTTTGTAATTGTTATTTGATTTCGTATACGCACCTTTATTCCAATACTATCTAGTCTAAAATCTAAAATCTCTCTCTCTTTGTAATTTATTGTAATTTCTATGCTCCTCTTTTTGATACTAATACACACATTTAGTTTGTTGCCGGCCTTTAAATATCTATTGTAAATTGATTGCTTTAAACATTTCTCAACTTTAGACTCACCACCGTTAGTTAACTATCGTTGCTCATCGAATATGCAATTGTTTATTTATTTTTTATTTTCCCTGTACCGTTATTTGTACATTTTATCTCGTCATCTTTGGTACAGATTAGTCTCACTATGGAGTCTAGACATTTTCATAGCTTTTCAATTGTACATAAGGGTGATTCATGGTTTATTTAACTCTAAAAAACACTTGTGGAATGCTCTTTTTAATTTATGCAGTTAGTATTTATATTTACTATACTTTTAATTATTTAATTTGCAATTCCATAAAAAACAGAGACAAGTATTTTGTCCCACTGTTAACACTAAGCTAAACATAACATGACACTGTTATTAACAGTGCTCCTAAGTTGTTAACATTTTAAACTTATTTCAAATTTAATTTCCGTTTCAAATTGCATTATTAATCAATACAATATTTTTTACAGCAAGATTTAATTTTAAAATTTGCCAAATTCTAATGAATCATCCTCTGATGTACACATTGCAATTGCTCCTCTTACTCATATGCAACCACAGAAACCACCAATTATTATGCCCACTTGATTAACCAAATATTACAAGTTTTAATATTCGTTCTTATATATACATATATCTAGAGATATAGTAGAAATCTAATTGAGAACACCCGCAATAATTTCAAATGTTGTAGATTTTTGAGCGTTTATCCTAGTTTATATACAATTGTTGCCTATTTGCGAGTAGTTTACGTTAATTGTTTAAATTTTCAAGAGCTTTAATACACACACACACACACATACTACAGACGTAACACACACACACATAATACATAGACTCACATAGATGTAAAGTAATTTAAATAATTAATGCATAACTTCGACACAGGAGTCGCTGATCCTCAGCTGCAGTCCGGAGAACAACTTTATGGACGATGCGGCGGCACAGCAAAAACGGATTTCAACCACAACCACAAAACTGCTCCACACCGGGAGCAACACGAGTTCCCCATCGTATACGAATCACTCGGGCGAGAACTCCATGGAGAGCTCGCTGACAGAGCCCATGCCGGCTGCAGATCTGGCCGCGAGTCGACATGGCAGCAATAGCGATGATGGAGCCTCCTATCGCACCACCAACGAGCACTCGAGTGGCTTGAGCACAGCTCACACGCTCAACGATCGTGACGACGATGATGACAATGATGACGAGCAGCAGCAGGAGGAGGAGGGCGGGGAGCCGGATCAGCATATAACTACGTCACAGCCAGAGAGCACGAGCGGTAATCAAACGAGCAGCGGCGTCTACTCACGCCGCTCCTCGCAACCCTACAAGGTGGGCAAGTATCTGGTCGCTGTCCATCGGAAGATCACACGCCACGACAGCTACTTCCTCTCCTACCACAAGACGCGACCCAGTCTCTTTGGTGTCCCACTGCTCATCCCCAATTGCGACGGCGGCACCCACAAGGATCTGTACTGCGCCGTCTGGCTGCAAGTCAGTCGCCTGCTGAGTCCCTTGCCAGCTACCACCGAACAGGCCAATCATGCTGCCGACTGGTGAGTTAGATGGATATGGATATTATTCAAATCATACCTGTTAAAAAATGCTTAGTAATCATAATCATTAGAAATTTGATTATTTTTGTTTAAAAGTCGAAATAATGATTAAATTACTATTATATTCGGTTTTGCCCAATTATTTAATGATTACGATAACAAAAAATCAATAATAATCTAAAATTTTTACAATTCAAAAATAATCAGAATAAATCAAAAATCTACTTTGATTGTAAAAATTTTAAATAATTGGATTTTTACTAAATAGTCATAAATTATCAGAAATAATCTAAAATAATCAGAAATAATCAGAAAAAAATAGTCCGAATACTCAAAAATATTATTTTTGATTCTTTCTGATTATTATTGAATAATTGTAATAATTTTAGATTATTTCTGATTTTTTGTAATCGTAATCATTAATCACAAATTTTCCAACAGTGAATTATATAGTAACTATAATTATTTCCAAGTCATTTTTTATTTAGTAATTCTAATCGAAACTTAACAGGTATGATTCAAATATGCACAATTTCATATCTTTATGTCTCTCACAGTGACGACAGTCTGGGCTATGATTTCCCCTTTACGCTGCGGGCCGTCAAAGCGGATGGTCTCACCTGTGCCATTTGTCCCTGGTCAAGTTTTTGTCGCGGCTGTGAGATCCGCTGCAACAATGAGTATGTGCTCCAGGGTGCCCTGCCGCCCATCAACACGACGCCCAGTGAGTATTCGTATGAGATCATGAACTGCAAAGTGCATTTCTAATGTAAATATTCAACAGACAACGCAGCGACGCCAAAAATGAATGTGAAATGCCCATCGTTACCAAATCTGGAGGCGAAACGTGCACCGGAGTACACAGCATCCTTGTCGTATACGCCGATAACAAAATATTTTGAAGACTTTACCATTGCCATCGATTGGGATCCAACCGCACTGCATTTACGCTACCAGAGCACCTTGGAGCGGGTGAGTTGACCATGATTAAAGCTGCATTCGATGGATATTTACCAATATACCAATTAAATTCTGTGCTCAGCTTTGGGTGGATCATGAGACAATTGCCATAAGCCGGCGGGAGCAAGTGGAGCCCGTGGATTTGAATCATTGCCTGCGCGCCTTTACCTCCGAGGAGAAGCTGGAGCAGTGGTATCACTGTAGTCACTGCAAGGGCAAGAAGCCGGCGACCAAAAAGCTGCAAATATGGAAATTGCCCCCCATTTTGGTGAGTCATCATTTTACAGCTTAACTGCATCATTTTAATGCTGTTCAAAACGCTCCATAGATTGTGCATTTGAAGCGTTTCAATTGCGTCAACGGCAAGTGGGTGAAATCCCAGAAGGTGGTGCACTTTCCCTTCGATGACTTTGATCCCACGCCTTACTTGGCCTCGGTGCCGCAGGAGACGATATTGCGGCACAAGGAGCTGCTCGAGCTGAAAAGGGATTTGCCAAGCAGTGAAACTGTCAGCGAATTGGATGAAGTCGATGCCAATGCCAGCGACAAAGTCGTGTCAAAAGATCCAACAGATCCATCTAGCGAAGAACCCTCCACCACAACAACAAAGGAAGCGCCACTCGCAGCTGGAACTGGAACTGTGCTGCGTCAGAGCAAATCGAGCAATGCGGCCAGGCGACAGCGCCTCATCTCCACCAGCCTCACCAAGACGCCCATTGTGGACGGCGAATTCGAGGACTATCATCAGCATAAGCTCAAAGCGGATGTTGATGAATTCGATCCCAGATACAAGCTGTACGCCGTGGTGGTAAGTCAATTTATATTGCCATTTATAATTTAAAATTGCGAAAAGTCGCTTGTTTTCTTATTTTATAATGAAATTTAGGGAACAAGCATATGCTTTAAATGCAAAAGAATAATAATACTAAAAATCAGGGACCGTAACCGTAACCGCTTTTAAACCAATAACCAATATAAGCGTTAAGTAACCGCTTCAAGCACATCGGTTAATTGCGGTTCGGTCAAGCAAAAAATTTAATTATGTTATTAAAGTTTTATCCTGGTTTTCAAAATAAAAATTTATTTTTTTTTTCTAATTTATGTATTGTTCTAAATAAAATGATCTTAGTTTTTTGAAATTTTTTAATACATGTTTTCAACTTTACACGTCCTTAACATTTTAAATAATTTTTTTGTGAACCGAAATCATACCGGTATTTCGAAACCGAAACATACAAGAAACCGGTAACCGTTACTTAACCGATATATAACAATTTTGCGGAACCGATAACCCAAAATCTAAATGAGAACATAACCGAAACCGTAACTGACCCCGATATTTGTTTCGGGTTTAACCACTGCTAAAAATAATGTTGGAATTATGTTACCTTGCATTTTTTATTTTCAAAATTAATCCTATTCCGTTTATTTTATTAAAAAAAAAGAAATTAAAACTGATTCATATCATGAAAGATATGATTTAATGAAAGATATAAGTATACGTAGAAGATTTTTGAGGATTTTGATAGTAGAAAGAATAATAGAAACTTTTGTAAACCATGTTATTGAAGACAATTCTTTATGAAATAATTTACTATTTTGTGTTCCACTTATAAATATCAATGTGAAGTTAAACACAAACTTTGATTTTTATTTCATGCTATACGCGATATTAATAAATGCATTATGCTCCTTCATTTCCAGTCTCACTCGGGCATGCTGAATGGTGGTCACTACATTTCCTATGCATCAAACACAACTGGTTCCTGGTATTGTTACAACGATAGCTCCTGTCGCGAGATATCGCATAAGCCCAACATTGATCCGAGCGCTGCCTATTTGCTGTTCTACGAGCGGCAGGGCCTCGACTATGAGCCATATTTGCCCAACATCGAGGGACGCGCGCTGGCCAACGATGCCTCATTGCAGCTGGATGTGGATGAGACGGATGGCGATCTTAAGAAATTGTGCACAATATCATAATATTGTAATTGTATTGGTTGCTTTCTGCAGCAGCATCAGCAGCTTAAAGGGCTAAAGGCTATAGGCTATGATCGATCGCTTAAATCTGTATAATTTTCTAATTAATTTGCGAGTGTGTGTATGTGTGTGGGTGTGTGTATGTATGTGTGTGTGTGTTATGTGCTAATGTTCTTTGTTATTTACTATTATAAGCTAATTTGCTGTTCTAGTTTTATAAATTGCCCCACAATATTTGAATTCAGGGTGCAAAATTTCTTGAGTTTTTGTTGTGAGCGCTCGCACATTCGCGTTGCAAATGTGATTTTGTTTACTGTGTACCATATTATGAAAATTATAAATAATTTTAATCTATGTATAATTCCAAACTTAGCTTCGTATATAACTTGTTTTTGTCAGTTAATTACTTTACTATTATTAGTTTATTTAATTACATCGGTTTGGCCAATGTTTAAAGCTTTTTTGTTACATTTGTTTCTCTTATTTTTTTCTTTTGTTTTTTATGAACGCTTCTTTTTTGTTGTACTTTGGAATTTGTATTAGGCCGCTAGAGCCCCGCTTGTAATTAAATACATTTATTCGTAAATCAATATGTATATGCATACACAAAATATGCAATTCCATTTATTTGTAACTATTGTATATAAGATCAAGATTAAAATCGTGATCTAAATGAATATCCAAATGCCTATGGACGGCAAATTGCTCGTCAAATGTTGTCGAAAACTTGATATTAATTAGCAATATATTTATATATTTGGAAATATGCTACGAATTTCACATACTCTACTCATATAGCATATGATGTGTGTGCATTGGTTTTGTAACTTACCAAGTTATTGGTTCTGAAATTAGTATTGCGCTTATCAAATGACATTATGATGTCGTATTGATTATGTATTTGATATTTACAAATTACATATATACATATGTATATGAAGGCAAACGAGTATATACAAATACAAACTTAACTAATTTATACTTAATATACATCCAAACATGTGCATGATAATATAACTGAAACAAATGTTACAAGTATCAAATAAAAAGTCTGTCGCTTGAATCAAATTTGTTTTACTTACCCGACAAGGGAGTATAATTTGCAGATACACTCAATTCATTTACGATCGATTGGACTAAGGAGTCGCTTTTGACTCTTCTGAGGGAGTCGCTTTTGACTCTTCTCAGAGAGTCGCTTATGACTCTTCTGAGGGAGTCGCTTATGACTCTTCTAAGGGGGTCGCTTATGACTCTTGTTAAGGAGTCGCTTATGACTCTTCTGAGGGAGTCGCTTATGACTCTTGTTAAGGAGTCGCTTATGACTCTTGTGAAGTCGCTTTTGACTCTTCTGAGGGAGTCGCTTATGACTCTTCTGAGGGAGTCGCTTATGACTCTTCTGAGGGAGTCGCTTATGACTCTTCTGAGGGAGTCGCTTATGACTTTTGTTAAGGAGTCGCTTTTGACTTTTCTGAGGGAGTCGCTTATGACTCTTCTAAAAGAGTCGCTTTTGACTCTTCTGAGGGAGTCGCTTAACCCTCTAAGGCTATTTTTGAAAATAATGAAGATTCAGAAGTCCAGTAATTTTTTCTAAGATGAACTCTTTTGGGGCTGTCAGTGAAAAAAGTTGGTTGAAAATATGTTTACATATTAGATTTGTCATTTATTTATTGTTATGTATCACCAACCAAATAGATTTTGTTGTTTGTGCAGCATAAGAGCAGATTGAATTGACCCTCCCGAGATTTTTCGCGTAAGAAAAACGGAAAAAACACTTGGCATGTCCAAATCAAAATAAAAGCAACATTAAAAGCTTCCGAGTGCTTTAAAGCTTGTTGCGTATGTCAAGCTGTGTTTATTAGCAACAGTTAAAAAATATTTTCATGTTAAAAAACGGATTACTGTTTTAGTTATTGTGATTTAACGGATAAGTGTCCTTGAGACAGACTTCCGTGTTAGAGGGTTAAATATAAGGGAAAAGTTTGCTGCATACTTCTAAGAGCATCGTTAAATGTATTCTTATAAAATTGCTGCATTTTTAAAGGAGCTGCTCAAAATTGCTAATAAAAATTGAGAATATTGTTGCATACTTTCAGGTGGTTGTAAAAGCTTCGACCTGCTATCAAAGTCCAATTAATTTAAATAAATTAGTTGCTGAGCTCAATTATTAAAATTCGCTGTGTTTTTCTTTTATCTGTAAAATTTCCGCCAAATTGGTGTGAATAACTTGTGAGCCCCAATTGATTGAAATTTATGTGATATTAAACTTCTAAAAAATAAGCCATTTACGATAAATCTAGTGACTGAAACATTTCTATTCCCCAAAGATTATTTCTAAACTGAACGGACAGTCTTAGCAGGTTTACCAATCTTCCTGTATGTATTGCGATGCTTTGGTCACTTGCGTGGACTGCCTTTCAGAGTGATTTTTCACACCATTTAGTTTAATTAATACACATTAATTTGATGTTCTTTTGCAATGTAATTGGAATTTATATTGTATTTGTAACTATATAAAATGAAATCACACAGTAAGTAATTAAGCATTATTATATATGTATGTATAATTGTCAATATGTTGAAAGCGGCAAATACTCGTATTTAATTTGTGAACTGTTTTATAATAGTTTCATTGCAAACGATTATTTTTATGATAAATATATAGTAAATATGTATGTATGTTTGTTGGGTATGTTATTTAATATACGTATTTAAATTCTTAGATCTGAAGAGTAATTAATTTCCATGGAATTTTAATGCGCTTAGAGTAGTCAAGCAGGTGTTCAGGTGCCGGCATTGTTGGACAGCTGTCCGGGCACCGAGAACTGTGGCCTAAAGTTGGCAAAGTTACCAGCGGGTCCGCCCGTAAACGCCGGCAAGGTGGTGCCCTGGAAACCAGCGGGGAATTGTGCCATCAATTGAGCTGCAAAAGAGATAGAAAAAAACATGTTAAAAGGATCTTTAATGAACAATGTTGTTAAATTAAACAATTTTGTAATCCATTGGTCATTTCATTGGAATTGAAAAGAAAAAATGCTAATACAAGCTCAAGCTTGTGAATTAATATTTTGAATTTTTTAATAATTATAAAATTTGAATGCAGAACCAACCCGAATTTTCCTTTCATTTCAGCTTTCAATACGAGAGAAGCATCACTTTTTTCAATGCTAATTAAATGACACTTCATTTTATGACAATGCTAATAAAGTCCCAATTACTTTAATTCTAGTGAAATGTAATTTCATAATCATTACTTTTTATAAATACTAATAAAATTTAATTTCATATTCAATTTGAACAGGCCTTTTCCGGTTTTCACTTTCGGCCAGATTTTGCGACTTAGACATGTTCTAATTTCCGCAAGAATTTTTTAAAATGAATGGGAAGTTGATTAGGGCTGTCCTTGTATGTGAGGAAAGTAGCAAATATTTTGTTATATATTTTAGCAACAGTTTAAGTGCTTTTAAGCATTGCATTTCTACCAACACTGAAAAATATATGCAAAACATGTCGATTGAAATAAATGGTTTGAATAAATATCACATGCGCTGGCAATCGAATTCCTGATTTTGAAATAAATAGTTCGACAAATGTTGTCGTTTTGCTTATAGGAAAAAGCCGAAATCAGAAATATTTTATTAAAAATCGCGCGATTTTTAATAAAATATTTCTGATTTCGGCTTATTCCTAATTTTTGTTTTCCCAAATTTTGTTTTCCTAATTTTTGTTTTCCCAATTTTTGTCTTCCCAATTTTTGCTTTCCCAATTTTTGGATTCCTAATAACTGTATTCCTAATTTCGGATTCGAAATTTTGGATTCCTAATTATTTGATTCCTAATTTTGGATTCCTAATTTATTTTCCGAGTTTTCGTATTCTGAGTAGTATTTTTCGACATTCGTATATAGAATCAAGAATAATATCTTGTTACTTACCAGCATTGGAGGCATTGCCAGCGGTGGCCGCCAGACGCGACAATATGGAGCGCTCGGACATCTGGAGGCGCTGCGCCACCGGCGGAATGCGGGCCAAGGTGGCCGGCAGACGGGAGACGTCGCTCTTCATGTCAGACAGCAGCTCCTCCAGCTGGTTGAGCACCTTGTGCAGGACCGCGTTGGCCGGCTTGTTGCCAGCCAGCGATTCCTTGCTCAGATGCTGATGGGACTCGGCGAGGCATTCGACCTCAGCGAAGCGGGCGTTCAGCGACATGGCCGGATGACTGGGATCCTGGGCGAGATTCAAGAACGCGGCACGACGCAGCTGCTCCTCAATGACCAGCGCCTGTTCCAGCAACTTGAAGCGACGGGCCAAGAACTTGTTCTTGATCTCCAGGAAATTGCCCTTGCCCACGTCCATTTTGAAGGGCTCGTTGATGATGGCGAAGCGTATATCGTTCTGGATGTCCTGCCAACGGCCATAGCCGTGGGTAACAATGCCCGCCAGCAACCAATAGTCATGGCGACGATGCCAGATCTCATACTCCCGCCCAGGCACCGCTGCCTTCTCCTCGTTCAGCCACAGGGTGTGCAGCTCGGTGAAGCCACCGTCGGCGATATTGAACATGAACTTGCGCTTGAGGACCTCCAGACTGTCCTCGACCAGTTTACCGCCGCCGGCTGCAGTTGCTGCTCCCGCTCCCTTTGGATCCTTGGGTGAGGAGTTGGCGTTGGCGTTATTACTGCCCGGTTTCTCCAGTTCGCCATCCTCCTTGACGATCATCACGTCGTCGTCATCATCATCAATGATTGTTGTTGGATTAGTTGTTGTTGTTGTTGTTGTTGCTACTGCTGTCTTCTCTTCTGTTTTCTCCTTCTCCTTATCTTTGTCATCGCTCTGCTCCTCCTTGGTTTTGGGCTCCTCCTTCGGCTCCTTCTGCTCCGCCTCCTTGGCCTCCTCCTTGGGCTCCAGCTTGGCGGCTGGTTCGCTCTTGACCTGTGCCTCCTTGGCCTCCGCATCGCTAGACGACTCCTCGGTCTTCTCCTGCTTGACAGCTGCATCGCTCGCCTTTTTATCCTCCTCCGGGGCAGCAGCATCTGGCTCGGATTTGGGCTCCTGCTTCTCCGGCGTTGCCGTCACCTTATCCTCGCTCTTTTCGGATGCGGGCGCTGGACTTGGAGCAGCGCTGGTCGCTGGCGTGGCGCTGTTGCTGGTGGTGGCGCCGCTCTCCACGGGCGCCGCTTTGCCAGCCGCAGTCGTGTCCAATGGAGCAGCTGCTGTCGGATCCAGTTTGCCTCGCACCGGCTCACAGGGCTTGAGGATTAGCTCGGGCATGCTGTAGTAGCCGTTGATGTGCTCAAACTCCTGCACCTTCTTGCGAATCAAGGACATGACGCCAATGCGCGTGAGGACATGCTGGCGGGACAATCCCTCCCGAGGCACACCGTCCGCAAAGGTCTCGGCATTGTCCGCTCCCGGCTCGCACAGATGCCGCATGAACAGCGACACGTACGCCTTGAAGTTGCGCTCCGACTTGCCGCGCAGATCCCGCACCAGCCACTGCGAGTTGAAGGCGTCCTGCGGCGGCATCCCGTACCGCATGATCGCGTTGAGGAAGCTCTTCCGCTGGCGCGCATTGAAGCCGAGCACCTCGATGTTGCCCCCGACACGGGCGAGCAGCGGCGGCAGCGGACGATCGTCGCGTCGCTCCAGACGCCGCTTGGCCTTGCGCTCCCCGTTCTGCTCGTCAAAGTCATCGTCGCCGGCATCCTCGTCGCTGCCGCCGGAGTACTCCGAGTTGTACTCGCTGCCATTGTCCTGCCAGTTGGAGTCGTCGCGGGTGGTGTCCGCGGCGACGACGCCGCCGTCCGTGTAGTTGACCTGCTTGCGCACCCGCTTGCCCTTGCCCAGGGATCGGCCCACGTCCTCCTGGTGCTGTTCGTAGTGGTGGCGCAACAGCTTCACCCAATAGGCGGGATCCGAGTTTTCGGCATCCTGCTTGATGATCTCCGTTTCCTCCTCCTCCTCCTCCTCCTTGGTGGCATAGGAGGCCACCTTGAACGAGGACAAATACTCGTTGGCCCACGACTCCTTCTCCTCGATGCCGCGATTGGTGCGATCCAGCAGCTCGGCGACGGCCTTGTCATCATAGTGAATGGCCTCCTCCTTGTCGTCCTCCTTGAAGAGATCCTCGGTGCCGAAACGCAGGATGTCGTCCAGCTCCTGCTTGGTGAAATTGGCGCCCTTGCCGCCCATGCCGGGACGCACCACCAGATGGGTGAGCATCATCTTGCGCTTGGCCACCTGCGTCACGCGCTCCTCCACCGAGTTGCGGGTGACGAACCGGTAGATCATCACCTTGTTGGCCTGCCCAATGCGATGGGCACGCGAGAAGGCCTGGATATCGTTGTGGGGATTCCAATCCGAGTCGTAGATGATCACCGTATCAGCCGTGGCCAGATTAATGCCCAATCCGCCGGCACGTGTGCTCAGCAAGAACACAAACTGCTGTGCTCCGGGTGCATTGAATCGATCGATGGCCTCCTGACGCAGTGTGCCCGTGATGCTGCCGTCAATCCGCTCGTACTTGTACGACTCCCCCTCGAGGAAGTCCTCCAGGATGTCCAGCATCTTGGTCATCTGCGAGAAGATGAGCACGCGATGGTTCTGCGACTTGAGCTGCTTCAGCATCTTGGAGAGCAGCACCAGTTTGCCCGCCGCCTTGGTCAGCGAGTTGATCTCGTAGATGCCGCCCGCCGAGGTGGGAGCCTCCTCGGCGGCGGAGGGAAATAGATACGGATGATTGCAGCACTTTTTCAGATCCATCATGATGTTGATCAGGGAACAGGAGCCGCCGCCGCTCTTGGAATTGAGCGCCTCATAGTTCTTGGTCAGGATGAACTTGTAGAACTTCTTCTGCATGGCCGACAGCTCGACGCGCACAATGAACTCCGACTTGGAGGGCATATTCTTCAACACATCCGTCTTCAACCGACGCAGCATGTGCGGACCGAGCATCTCGTGCAGACGCTTCACCTGCTCCTCCTTGGACACATCCGCGAACTCGCCCTGGAACGCCTGCAGATCGTTGAACTTGTCCCTGCTCAAAAAGTTGAGCAAATGGAACAGCTCCTCCAGATTGTTCTGCAGCGGCGTGCCGGTCAGGAGCAGCTTATAGGCGATGGCATAGCTGTTGAGGATGCGGAAGAACTTGCTCTGGTTGCTCTTCAGGCGATGCGCCTCGTCCACCACCAGCACGGCCCAATCGATGCTGCCCAGACAGGCGGCGTCCATCGAGATCAGCTCGTAGCTGGTCAGCAGCACGTTGAACTTGTACTGGGTCGTCCTCAAACGGGACACCTTGGTGCCCCTGATGGCGCTCTCATCGAAGGTCAGCTCATTCTCACGGATCACCGCACGCGAATCCTTGTCCCCAATGTACGTGATGCAATAGAAATCCGGTGCCCAGAGCTCAAACTCACGCTCCCAGTTGACGAGCGTGGAGAGTGGCACGGCGACCAGGAAGGGACCCCGGCAGTGTCCCTCCTTGTACAGCGAGTAGAGGAAGGTGACCGTCTGGATGGTCTTGCCCAGACCCATCTCGTCGGCCAGTATGGTATCGATGCCCTGGCCCCAGCTGTAGCGCAACCAGTTGATGCCCTCGATCTGATACGGATGCAATTGCATCCCGGTATCATCGAGGAATGAAGGTTGTCCCTCGTACTTCTTCTTCAGATCCGTGGTGGGCTTCTCCGGCGGCGGTGTATAATGCTTGACGGGTCGATCCTCGTCGTCGAGTTCCAGTTTCTTGGTTTTGCGTCCCTTCTTGCTCTTCTTGCTGCTGGAGGCGCGGGTCTGCTCCGAGGTGCAAACGGCCCGCAGATCCTGATAGTAATCGATGGCCTGACGCAGTCCGGGCATATCGTCGCCCTCCTCCTCCCAGGTGGACTTGTCGTAGGGCAGTTCGCGCCACTTCACCAGATACATGGTGCTGCCATCCCTTGCCGTGCGATGATTGATCACGCGCTGGACAATCAGCCATTCCGGCTTGACGCCGTTCTTGTAGAAGCGCTCCTCGAGCGCGGCCTCGTCGTCGTCGTCGTTGCCCTTCATGCCCACCTTGTCCTTGTGGCGCTGGATGCGCTTGAAGCGCGTGTCCGCCTCGTCCAGGGACTCCTCGAACTTGGGCGGCTCCTCCATGTCGTATTTGCGCTGGAAGGAGCGTATCATCAGCGGATGATGCACGTCCAGCTGCACCTCGGACACCCACTCGCAGTGCCAGTAGGACATGTTGTGCCACTTGATGAAGTACTCCCGGATGCGACTCGATGCGGCGGAGGCGCTCTTCGAGGTGGAGGCCTCGCTGCTGCCGCGTCGCTGGACGGCCCAGCGCCAGGTGATGATCTTCTCGGCCTTGCCGGACAGCGGCGGGCAGCTGCAGCGCGGACAGCGCCAGTCGCCGTCGGGGATCGTGTCCAGCGCTGGATTCAGACAGAACGTATGGTAGGCCGAGGGGCAGGAGTCGCAGCAGAGCAGCTCGCCGCCGTCCTTGCACACGCGACAGAACTCCTGATGCTCGTCGTCCTCCTCCTCCTCGGGCGCACCGCCATCGGCCTCGCAATGCGGACACGACCATTTCCCCTCCGGCGGCTCATCCAGCTCGGGTTCCAGGCAGACCAAGTGGTAGGCACGCGGACACGTGTCGCACAGGATGATCTCGCCGCCTTGCTGGCACACCTCGCAGTAATCCTGATGCTCGTGCTCGCCGTCTTCGCCCTCGGGAAAGTTCTTCGTTTTCTTCATTTTGTTCTTCTTCTTGAACTTGTTGCCAATCTTGGTCTTGGCCTTCTTGCGCACCACGGGCGCACCCTGGTCATCCTGGCCAGCAGCAGCAGCCGGAGTTGAAGTCTCCGCCGGCTGCTTCTCTTTATCTTTCTCCTTGTCCTTGCTGTCCTTCTCCTTGTTGTCCTTTTCCTTCTCGTCGGCACTGTCATCCGACTTTTGCAGCATGCGCTCAAATTCGAGATCCGAGTCACGCTCAGAGGCGCCGCTGGCGTCCTGCTCCTCGTCGGAGCTGTCGCGTTTGCGCTTGCCAAACTTGATCTTCAGCGTGGGCACCTTGCCGGATGGACGACGTCCCTTTTTGTTGCTGCTGCGACCGCTGCGTTTGCGTCGCGGCTTCTTCTCCTCCTCCTCCTCTTCCTCCTCCTCCTCCTCTTCGTAGATATCGTCGGGCTTCTCGTTGCGCGAGGAACGCGACGAACGCGGCTCATCCGGCTCCGCTGCCGCCGCCGCCGGCTGCGTCTGTCCGCCGCTCTGCTGCTGCTCCTGCTGGATATGCGGATTGCTCTCGCAGAACTCACGCCACTTGGCGGCCACCAGCATCATCAGCTTGGGCGCCGCAATCTTGGGATTCTCCTTCTGCAGGATGGGACGCACGTGCTGCATGAACGCCTTGTACGTGGTCAGACTCTGCAGATCCTCCTCGCTGTACTCGATCTCCACGTCGCACACACTGAACGCCGAGCACACGTCCTCCACGGAAGGCATGCCTACAGATTGCACAAATTGTTTATAATTATTTATTATTATATTTATAAAAAATAAAATAAAAACTTATTATCAGGGGTGCCATAAAAATCGACTTCGCTTGAATTTCATGAAATTTGTATGAAATTTCTATACAAATTTTAGTGAAATTCAGGCTTAAGCGATTTCTGTGGCACCCCTTTATAATTTTATTAAACAAGTCTAATTTATATAAAAATTTTAATGAAATTGTTCTTATATTTTATAATTAAAATAATTGAAAATAAGTGACGTTTTTCATTTTGTAGAAAATAACTCTTAAGCAATCCACTATAATAATTTAAAATAGCGGTGGGCACGCAGTGGCTCGGGGAGCAGCGACTGCTCCCAACTATTTGTCTGCCTATTCGGCGTGAAGTCGCACAAAAGACTCGCTGTTGATGTTATTGTTGTGCTCCCGAGTTTAAATTTCGTGCCCACCGCTGGTTTAAATCAGAAATCTGAATTCGGGAGCAGTATAACAACATCAAAAGCAAAAACCCTATTAGAGTCAACCTAAGTTGGGAGCAGCCGCTGCTCCCGAAGCCACTGCGTGCCCACCGCTGATTTAAACAAACAAAATTAATTTTTAATTTTTTCTTTTCCAATTTAAACCATTTTGCAGAAAAATTCTTCAATTAATTTTAAGTGACTGCAAAAAAATTTTCAAAAATCTCTTCTCTAGTATTTTTTTTATGATTTTTTGAAAATTGCAAGAACCTGCATCAAAACATCTTTGTTATACGCAAATTTGACAAATTTATGGTGCACTGTATGTGGAATAGATACAATTATTTCTGTTTAAAATAAAAATATATAATTTACCCTTCCCAGGATCTCGTAAAAAATTATATCTGGGATATTTTCTTCTGTTTTTGTTGCGTTTCTCACCTGAGGATGAAGATTCCTTCTCCTTTTGCGCCTTCTCCTTCTCCTCTTTGCGCTTGCGTCCACGCTTGGATGAAGTACTTGGATACTCCACCTCCTCGTCGTGCTGCACAAAATCGCTATCCTCTTCGCTCTCATTCTTCTTGCGCTTCTTCTTTTTGCGTCCCTTCTCCTCGCCCTTCCTTGTTTTTCGCTTTTTGCCCTTCTTCTTCTTGCCGCGATTATCCTCGGGATCATAGTCATCATCCTCGTCATTCTGCCACAGTTGACAATATAAATCAGTTATACATAAATAACATATAGATTCCCTGTAAATTGATATCTACTCACATTGGGCTTCAATGGCGCATCGGAATCGTTGGAGAGCTCAGCCTTTTCAGCATTTTCCTCGACGGCCTCTTCCTCTTCTATAAATCGGCAAGCAAAATGATTATCGATTAATTAGTTGTGTTTAAAAACTATCGCTTGCATGAGAGTGTAATCGATCTCATGCACGCTCTCTTTTTACCGTGGTACATGTTCAAGCGAAAAACTCTCCAAAATTATACAAGAATTATGCTGAAAAAATCTTTTCGCCCACTTTGAAAAATGTGAAAATATAAAAAGGTATTGGTTTTTTTTTCGATTCAATATTTTATTTGACTCTATTTTTCTTTGCTTTTTTTGTTAAGTTTTTTTTTGTTGATGTCTGTTTTCTTTTTTTGTTGTTTTGTTTGTCGCCTTAATAATTACTAGTATATAACAATATCTCATTTTTTTTAAGATTTTTAATTCTGCTGGTTTTGTCAGCGGTTTTGCTCTTAAACTTACAATAATAATAATAATTATAATAATAATAATAATAATTTTCTCATGTCTCTTGATCTGGTTTACTCCTTTTCTCCTTGCGGCTTACACAATCATTTTATATGTATTTTTTTTTGTGTTTTTCTCTTCTTGTTTGTTTATCATTAATAAGTTTCATTATTTCTTGTAATTGCAGTAGATTAGTTATGTGTATGCTGTGTGTGTGTGTGTGTGTATGATTTTGTTTTGTTTGTGGTGTGTGGGCGTGGCATTTATGCATATAAAACTAGTAAGTTCCCCTTCATCTCATTGTTTTTCTTTTTACTTATCAAATGTCATTGTTGTATATAGGTATAATATATATATATTTAGTATTTTTTTTCATTTTGTTGTTGTATATAAATTGTATATATCATTTTAATATTTTTTGTAATTGCTACAAATCGATTTTAAACGCTTGATTTTTTGCAACTTGATCTCATTGTTTCATTTGATTTTCCCTTTTCGTTTCATTTGTTTTGTTTTCCTACTACTTAAATATGGTATATAAAAAATATTGCAACGAAATAGCTAACAAAAAAATTTGTTGGTTGTTTTCCTTCCATTACATTCGTCGTGTTGTGTTTTTTTTTCTCTACATCATTCTCATTCATTTTAAGATTTATTTTTTATATTTTTAGTTCTGTATTGTTTTGGACACTAGAGTTTCAGCAAATTATTTTATAATTTCTCAAGCAAACTAATTTACTTGGTTGATATTTTTGTTTTTGTTTTGGTTTTGTTTTATTTTTTTATACATATTATATTTTAAGGAAGCGTCTGTAACGTGCTTAAAGTTGTTCTAAAACTAAAAGCAAAACAGCTTATTTGGGGCCGCATAGCTCTGATACAACCGCACAATCATGTCTATAACTCATTTACTTAGTATTTTCTCTTGTTTTTTCTCATTTCATTGGATTTTTCTTGTTTTTTTGAGCAAAAATTTGTCTAAACAGGCAAAAGAACAAAATAAATAATTTATTGTTAGCATTGAAATGTTTGATAAGAAAATGAAAACAAGCAAAACAAAATTATATTTCGTGTACGATTGATATTATAGACACAAATAATAATTTATAACAAAAATTAACTAGTTATACACAAATTAAAATTGAAATTTTTCTACACAAGCTGCTACAAATAAGTATAGTATTTTAGTATTTATAAAAAAAACATTAACAAGCCGTTTAAAAGTTCAGTCTATTGTTAAAGAGGCACGCCCGCATGCAACACCACCAGAAGGATAAGAAGAAGCATATGTAAATGTGTGTGTGTATTAGTATTTTTTCTTAATCCAAAAACTAATTACTCTTGGCACACTGTGCGCACATCAGATTAACTGTTCTTGTTGTCTGTCGTTGGTGTACGGTTTGGAAGAGGAAAAGTTGCAGGATATTACATTTACTAGATCGTTCAAAAAGTCCCCGGACTGACAGTGAAAAAAACATTTTTTTTTTTTTAATCAATTTATTTATTCAATATAGTCTCCGTCTAGCTTAATGCACCTTGTCCAACGGTCTTTCAACATTTCGATGCCTTTTTTGTAGTGGTCTGAAGAAAGTCCCTTAAAATAGGCTTCAGTTTCCCATTCAACTTCTTCATTTGGAGTAAAATTTTTATCCCTGGAGCCATATTT
Organism: Drosophila recens; assembly: GCA_037043495.1. Taxonomy (NCBI): domain Eukaryota; kingdom Metazoa; phylum Arthropoda; class Insecta; order Diptera; family Drosophilidae; genus Drosophila; species Drosophila recens. The sequence goes on from JBAMBJ010002046.1 coordinate 232,018, forward strand.
TCAAGTTTGAAAACAGATAGTAGTCACTAAGGGCCAGATCTGGGGAATATGGAGGATGAGGAAGCAATTCCCAACTTAATTCTTTGATTTTTTCCATCGTAAAAGCGGCTTTGTGAGATGGTGCATTGTCTTGACGAAAAAGGATTTTTTTCTTTGCCAAATGCGGGCGTTTCTTCTTAATTTCGTCATTCACACGATCAAGCAATGCTGAGTTATATTCTTTGTTGCATTTTTCACCCTTTTTAAGATAGTCGATGTGTATTATACCATGTCCATCCCAAGATACACTGGCAAAAACCTTACCAGCCCATCGACTTGCCTTCACACGCTTCGAACGGCTTTCACCGGCCTCTCGCCACTCAGCTGATGACCGATTGGACTCCGGAATGTAGTGATGGATCCAAGTCTCATCCATGGTGATATATAGACGAAAAATTTCGCTTGTATTTCGGTTAAACATGTCCAAAAAGGACTTGGAATCGGCCACTCGTTTTTCCCTTTGATCAATATCTAGGAAATGCGGCACCCATTTTACATTGAGCTTTTTCATATGCAAATGGTCATGCAAAATCGAAACCGATGACCCAGTCGATATGCCCACAGTCTCAGCAATCTCACGCACTTTGACTCTTCGATCAGTCAATACGATTTGACGGACTTGTCTGATGATCTCTGGGATAATCACCTCTTTTGGCCTTCCCGAACGCTTCGAGTCTTCGGTGCTCGTACGACCGCGTTTAAAGTTGGAATATCAATCGCAAATAGTTGATTTACCTGGAGCAGAGACCCCGTAATGCTAATCAAGCCATGTCTTTGCTTCTACGGTATTTTTTCCCATCAAAAAACAGTGTTTAATCAAAACACAAAATTCAGCTTTTTCCATTTTTCAAAAAACTCAAAAAGTTGCACAACAATAATATTTCTAACTCGATAGCGAATCTTCCGATTGCGCTCAAATTTTCACTGGAGCCTAGAAATGAACTAGTCAGTCTAAAAAAATTTATTTCAAAATTTTAGTGGAGTGGCCTATGTGTCAGTCCGGGGACTTTTTGAACGATCTAGTACATACATACTTTTTAGTATACAAATTGAAAAATTAAAAAAAATGAAAACAAAAATAAAAGTTCTTTGATTGTGTTCGTAACAAATTGGTGTGTATGTGTGTGTTCGGGTTTGTTTTTATCAAAAATAAGAAACAGTTTGAAATGTTGACCAAGTCGAAGAAAACATACGCTCTCTGTCTTCTACAATATATATATAAATGAATGTACAGCTGCGGTCAAAAAAATAGTAGTGCCTGCAATGAACTTACAAAAGCTCAAAATTTAAAGACTTTTAATTTATTCAAATTTTTTATTTAATTTTTTTAAAATACTTTATTATATTGTAAATCCATCTGAGAAATCAAAGATAGTGAACAGTTATTATTTTTCGACTTAGGAATTTTTTTCTTGCAATAGCCTGAAAAATGGGCGGTCAAAATAATAGTAGTGAATGCCTTAAAAGTGGAAAAAAAGGATATTAAGCATTAAAGGCACTTGATTTGATATTTATAACTGTAATTTGATAATTTTCTATAAATTGTATAAAAAATATTTTGCTTAGAGTTGTTACAATGGGGCGTGGCAAGCATTGCACTCCAGAAAAGCGTGCTCCTATAAAAAATTTATTTCTAAAAGGATAACGTTTAAGGAAGTGGATAAATTTGATTAGATGATTGCCAACCATAATCAGAAACGCCATTAAGTAGTCGCCAAAATAGGATAAATGTGGAAGACCTCGATCCATGTCCAAAAGACTAGTGACAAAAGTAGTGAGGTTTTTGAAACGCGACCCTTTTGCTCCTGCAGCACTTATAAAAAAGAACTTTGGTATGGACCAAAGTGTGTAAAACATTCTTAGATGTTTGCAAAATAATAATCTGGCAGAAAGAAGCCCGTAAAAAATTCCGTTATTAAAAAAAATACCTGCCCAAAAGCGATTTCGATTTGCTAAGGATCATCTGAATTGACCCTAGAGAAATAAAGAAACCTCTAGTGGTCGGTTGTGTCCAAAATTATTTTTATTGGTGGTCGAGGATCTCGACAACATGTAAGGTATCCGTTAAAGTCCGAATATTAGCCCAGATTCACCTGCAGGACCATCAAACATTGTGGTATGAGAATATAATAACCTGGGCGCATTTTCACATTACTGGGTCCAACCCATATAATGGATCATAACCATAATGGAAAGGCACGAACATGTGAAAATTCAGCAGGACATTATGCTACCGTATTTTTCAGATGATATGCCGATAATTTGGAGGTTCCAACAAGACATAGACCCAAAGCAAATCAGCAAATCTTCGAAAGAATGGTTCGCATAGAAAAAAGTTAATGTAGTGAAGTGGTCACCACGGTCCCCCGATCTGAATCCCATTGAAAATTTGTGGTCCGATATGAAGAAGGATTTTGCCAAGCATCAACCAACAAATAATATTCATCTTTGGAAGATCGCTAGGAGCACGTGGAGCTCAATACAAACAGAACGATGTAAAAGCCATAATCCGTCGTTGTAAGGCGGTAATTCAAGATAAAGGCTTCACAACAAATTATTAAATTTGTTAATTATTAAGTGCATTTCACATATCTAATCTTTTAAATAAAAAAAAGGGGTTTTGGATCGTTTTCATCATTAAAATATTTGAATATGTTCATCACTACTATTATTTTTTGACCGCCCATTTTTCAGGCTATTGCAAGAAAAAAATTCCTAAGTCGAAAAATAATAACTGTTTACTATCTTTGATTTCTCAGATAGATTAACAATATATTAAGGTATCTTAAAAAAATTATATAAAAAATTTGGATAAATGAAAAGTCATTAAATTTTGAGTTTTTGTAAATTCATTGCACGCACTACTATTTTTTTGACCGCAACTGTATATATTTAAAAAAGTTTCTTGACAATAATATAATTATTAATTACACACAAAACGGATAAAAAAAAAAAAACAAAAAAAAATCAAACTTTTTACATGTTTCACTTAATTGCCCCTTTTTTTTTGTGGATTTCCATAAAAAAATATGCGTGATATATTCTTTTACTTTTACGCCAGATTTTTTGTTTGTTTTGTGTTTAATTTTTTTTTTTGTTAACATAATTTCAACATAAATTTCTGTTTTAGTTTTTAGTACAATTTTTCATTTAGAACGCTTAGTTGTTGTTGTTGGTGTTGTTGTTATCTGTTTTACTAGAATAATTGTGTTATATATATTTATATATAATATAATATATATTTTATGTATAATAGTTTCTATTTCTTTAATTTTTTTATGCCTTTTTACATTGGTTGCAACTGCAACTGCAGCTGTTGTTGTTGTTGTTGCTGTTGTATTAAAGTAGCTTTATGTTGCTGTTGATTCCGATTGATTAATTGATTGAGTGTTTGTTTGATTTGATTGATTCGTTCGTATCTAGTAGCGTTCGTCGTCATCAGTATTTGAGTTGGAATCATCGCAATCTTCTTCATCATCATCATCGTCATCGTTGGAATCGGAGCTACCGGAACTATCATCCGAATCGCTGTCGTGGCTGCCGTGCTTGTTGTTGCTGTTGCTGTTACTGTTGTTGTTGTAATGCTGTTGTTGTTGCTGCTGCTGCTGTTGTATCGTTACAACAGCATGATGTTGCTGTTGCTGCCGTTGTTGCTGATGTTGCTGCTGCTGCATGTTATTATTGCTACTGTGTGTGCTTTCGGCCAAACGTGCCGCTGCAGCAGCCGCTGTTGCTGCCGCCAACGCTTGAGCCTCAGCCGCTGCAGCTGCGGCAGCTGTTGCCGCCGCCGTCGCTGCTGCTGCATCCGGCGTCCCGGCGCTTATCAAAGTCTTATCATAGTCCATAACCAGCTGCTTGATGTGCGCCAATTTGGCATGCAAATAATCAAATCTCTGCTTTTCCTCATGAATGCTGCGATCACTATTTATACGCTCATATTCGCTGACAATTTGACGCTTGATCTGATCGTAATCGTCGCCGCCGCGCTGCTGAGCGCCCTCCAAACGCCTGGACAGATCCTGGAAACGTTTGCTCACACCCTCGACGCTGGTTAACAGCTTGCAGTACTCGTCGTAATCACTCTGAAACTCATTCTTATAGCGTCGACGCACCTCCAGCGTGCGTATGGGCGCATATTGACTAAAGTCATAACGGGGCGCATCATTCGCATTGGCAGCCGATGTTGCTGCCGTTGCATACGCGTGCGCTGCCTCGGCCAGTTGCTGTGTTGGCGATGGATGTTTTGATGTTGTTCCAGTTGCTGCTCTTGTTGTTGTTGTTGTTGCATTCGATTGATGATGATCGCGATGATTGTTCTTAGAATGTTGTTGTTGTTGCTGTTGATGATGATTATTATGTGGTTGTTGCTGTTGTTGATAATGCACTTGCTGATTGTGTGGTTGTTGTTGCTGTTGTTGATGTGACACTGGCAACTGTTGCTGCTGCTGCTGCTGATAGGTGTTGCTGCTGCTGCCGCGTTGTCGCTGACCATTAGTGTTGCTGCCGTCACTCGTGCGCTTTTTGCTGTTGGAAGCGGCGTGCGTATTGTTGTTGTATGAATTGTACTCATCGTGCGCATTGTTGTTGCTGTTAAAGTTGCTGCGTTGTTGCTGTTGTTGTTGATGCTGCTGCTGCTGTTGTTGTTGATGTTTTTGCTTTTGCTGCTGCGTTGTCGTTGATGTTGCTGCTGCTGTTGGCGCCGATTGGCGCACAAAACTTGCAGCCAATTTTGGTGGCGTTGTTGAGGCTTTTCGACTGTTGCTTGTTGTTGTTGACTGTTGTTGTTGTGCCGCCGCCGACTGACGACTGTTGCGCTCCTGTTGCGTCTCGTAGCCACTGGAACTGCTTGAATTGCTGCCCGTGGAGTTGCGCTTATCGGTGCTGTTGCTGCTGCTGCTGCTGCCGATGACACCGTTTTGCTTGGTCGAGGAGGAACTGCTGCTGGTGCGTCGACTGTTGCCACGCTGCTGTTGCTGCTGCTGCTCAGCAGCTGCTGCCGCCATGCTCCTAAACTCATCGATGTTATCCAGAACATTGTAGCTCAAATCGCTGCTATGCTCATCCACCAACTGTGGCTGCTGTTGCTGTTGACGCTGAGGGGGCGTATAAGCAGCCGCCGAACCGCCCGTCCGACTGCGATACGTGGATGTGGGAACAACTGTTGTCGACGTGGAGGACGTTGGCATCGGTCCAGATTCCCGATTGTAATGACTGATGCGCATCTTTTTAATCTTGCCGGTGCTGCTAAACATTTCATCATACTCGATGCTGCTGCGCTTGAGACTGTTGCTGCTGTTGCCGTTGCCATTGTTGTTATGATTGCCGGACAACAACAATTGTTGTTGGTGTCCCATCAATGGAGGCGGACTGCCCGTATGGGTGGATGTGGGACTTTGTCCCGATGTTGAGCTGCCCGCATCGGAGCTCATTGGTGGCGTCAGATTCTGTGGCTTGCGACGCTTTAGCTGCTGCAGCTCCTGTTCGCTAAAGAATGGCCAGTTCTCATCGACATCGTTCCACATCTGGCGTCGCAAATTATACGTATTGTGTGGCATAACACTTATGTCCCTGAGTATACTAAATACATTGTTGCGATCCCGATCCTTGATGCCCTCATTCTTCAGGCGTTGAAACAATTCGGGCTTCTTGAATGGCTTCAACGCCAGCAAATGGATTAAACGCTCGCGTATTGCACGACGCGACACATCAGACATTTTGTTGGCATTACCAACGGTTCCGCCGCCTCCTGATTTGGTGTTACCATTGCGAGAATTGTTGCTGCTGCTGCCATTGAGCATTTTATTGCGTCCTCCTCCTCCTCCGCCACCAATTGTTGCTGATGCGGCAACAGTTGATGTTGTTGTGCTGTCTCTGGGCGAATTGCCGCTTAGCGCATAACCCTGCGAGATACCGTTGGCAAAAGTATTGGCCAAAGTAGCTGCCGCACTGTTGCTGCGACTGCTGTTCCCATTGACTGTGCCGCTGGCACCCAACATATTTGGATTTGGATTGGGCGAGCGTGAGGCAATTGCTGCGACTGCTGCTGCTGCTGCTGATGATGATGTCAGACCATTAAATGGCGATGAACCTAACTTACGACTATTGTTACTGTTAAAACTATTGCTGCTACTGCTGTTGTTGTTGTTGTTACTATTGTTGTTCCCACTGTGATGTGACGATGCCGATGACGATGACGGCTTCTTCACCTTACGCCCAATATCCGATTGATTTGGCTTGATCTCACGTATACATTTGCTCTTCTCCGTCTCTTCGGCACGGGCCATTTTCGAACGTGTGGTATCGTAGACATCATCGTTGGCATGAATCCGCATTCTTCGCGCCAATGCACCAAGGACATCAAGCTCCTGCTGCTGCTGCTGTATGCACTCCAGTGTGCCCTCCAAATCATCAATGGTAAATCCAAATTTACGTCCACTTTCCATGTTGCTGCTGCTGCTGCTGCCGTTAACAGCATTGTTATTGCCATTATCGTTTGGCAGCGGAAAGTGGATGACGCCAGTGTTGCCATTGCATTGAATTTTGGCACATTGGCCGGGCCCAAAACGATTCGCATGCTCATTTCTTTGATATTCCTCGATGGCACGGTACGCTGAGTCGGTGAGCTTAAGGAATATATACTCCTTGGTATCATCGGTGTAACGGTGGCTTTGTGACATACCATAATTGCCGGACGAGAACGATACATTGGGCAGGCATTTTGTTGATGCAATCGAATTGCTCATAACGTGTCCGAGCCCCCCTCCAAATTGTATGTGTGATCACAATTGTTACTCTCCTTTCTCGTTTGTTTAATTTAAATTTATACTACTGTTCTATTTACTTGTTAAGTTGGCTGCGTTGTCGTCGTGACGTTGCGTGGCGAATGGCAAAAAATTTGATTTGGCTGGCACGCCAGTATTGGACAATAATGCAAAAAAATAAGTAAAGAAGACAAATCAAACAGATTTTCTCTTTGCGGACACGGAAGAGCAATGGAAGTAACTGTAATTGGAAGTTGTTGTAAATGTTGACGCTGCTGAATGTTGTTGTTGTTGTTGCTTTCGAGGCGTTCCAGGGTATTGTTGTCGATGATCCTGATCCTGTGACGTAGACGACCGCCGACTGTGGCCCAATGGCAACTGGTTGTTGTTGTTGTTGTTGATGATGTTTTAGTTTCTATACAATTTAATAATATTTTCTTTAGTATGTTGTAATCGTAGGTAAAATTTACGTTGTTGCTAAGACGTGAACAGAGCCAAATGCATTGCTTTACACAGAAGCACTGCACACACACTCACACATTTACACGAAACTGACTCTCTTGAGAGTTTTGAGCTGAACTGCAAACTTGCTATTGCTGCTGTTGTTGTTGTTGTTGCGTTTTTCTTTCTTTTTTTCTTCAAATTTTTTGATTTGAAATGCAGGCACGAATACAATTACACTCACTCGCACAACTCTTTTATATATATTTATTTTCTGCTTGAGAATTTCACTTCCGTATATGTCTCATTTCTCTCTCTCTCTCTCTGTCTCTCTCTCTTGCTCTCTTTCTACTTTCAGAAAGTCTGGTTCATATTTGCACTCCACGTTGTTGCTGCTCTCTTTGTGTGCTACTTGCAAATAACACAATTTCTTTTGTTAAATAATATGGTATGTATTTTAATTGGGTTAAGGTAGGCAGCATGTATTTAATGCTCTTGTTGCCTATAGTTGTTGTTTTTATCGTTGCTGTTGTTGTTGTTGCTTCTGCTGATGATTTTACATGTTTGTATGCGAGGCGTGCGAATGACTGTTGTAACTTTTGCTTGCTTGAGTTGAAAGTGCGACTCCTGCGCCAGGTGCTCAAATTGTCAATGTGTATGAATCGCTCAAAAGTCAGGCGGCGGCGGCAGCCATAAGCAAAATCAAAGACAGCACAGAGCACAGCAGAGTAGAGCGAGCAATCAATGCCGTTCGCACACAGCCACACACATACCCGCTGCTCACTCACACTAATATGGATACACGTCGCTTGACTGCTTTTGGTGGTGTGTGCGCTCGCTCGCTGGTTTGTTGGCTCTATTCTCTCGTTCTCATTGATCACAGTGAGCTAAAGCGAGACAACTGCTGTTTTGATTGGCTTCACTACTGTTGTTGTTGCTGCTTGATCTTTTTTCTTTTTTGCTTTTGCTAAAAATCATCTGTGTTTGTACGTTGATTTTTTTATATACATATATTTTTTCTGCTGCTTATAATATTTTTTGTCCACTTCTATATTAGTTGCATATATGTTCATTTGTGTGTGAATATCTTTTCTTGGCACACACACAAGCAGCAACTTCACACACTCGCATTATCCGAATCGAAATTGAAGGCACAGAGTTCAAGCACTCGAAATATTGTTAATTTTTAATGCCTTTTAACCACTTTTTTTTCGCATTTGATATTGTGTGCGTGAGCATACACATGTACGTTCAGGTGATTATATGCATGTATTTTGGGTTTTTACGCCAACACTTTTACTCAAGACATTATTGCTTGGAATTTGCTTTTTTTATTTTAACACATTTTCTGCACTGGAATTCGATAATTCTTCAACTATTTATTTACACGTTGCGTTTTGTTGTGCTTAGCAATTTATTGTTGAATTGCATTTGATTTCCTTTTTCATACAAATGTTACTCTTGTCTGTGTGTCCAAGGTATCTTAATCAACGTACAAAAGGTATCTGCTAAATGAAATCGAAACGAGTTGCTTTCAAGTGGTTGCCGTTGCTGCTTTGCTGCTGCTGCTGTGCACTCGTTTATTATTACACCACTCACCGCCGCCCCGTGGACAGTGCTAAGACAGCGACGTCGACGAGTGTGACGCGACGGAGCAGAGCAGAGCAGATCAACGGCAGCAGTTGTCGTATCTCTCGCACATGCACATACACATGAACAAACACATACCCATAGACATGGACATGGGTGCGCGCTCAATTTGGCGCTCTTTGGCTCGCTCTACTCTCCGCACACGCTCGCTTTTTTGCTCCGTCTTGAAAAGCAACAACCAAACAAAGTCTCGATGTTTCGTTTGAAATACGTACGTGCCTTGTATCACTTGCTACTACTGCTGCAAGTAGTACATGTTGTTGTTGTTGTTGTTGTTATTGTTGTAATGTAGTTATTATGGAAGTGAAGCGTAGAGAAAAAATGAAAACAAGTTTGCAATTTAATGTGCGCACTTGGCACTCTGCCGCTGGCCGTTGGCCATTCCGTTATTTCAATTGGTGGCTCTCTTTGTTACGCGTCTCTCAGTCTCTCTCTCGCTCTTTCTTACACTCTTAGAGAGCGATATGCGTTGACTCTACGCTGTTTTTTTGTCCATTTGCTTATCTACAATTGTATATACGTTTCTTTTCTTTTCTTTTTGAATACCTTTTAATTGTGTGAGTGTGTGTGTCTGTATATCACGAAAAGCTTGGGCCCCGTTGCACGTCTTAGCAAAATTAAAAACTTTAGCTTACTTTGTTGTTGTTGTTGCCGTTGAATGTGTACGTGTGTGTGTAATTATCTCACAACTGTTGGAAAAGCTACAGGCACAGCACAGGCACAGGGCACGCGTCACAATATGAAAACAAAATATATATAATCTTAATACAAATAAAATATAACAAGACGCAACTACAATTGTACTTACAATATGTGTATGTGTGTGCATGTATATATTTACATTTATATGACAATAGTCAGCGACTCTTTATAGTTTCGATGTTGAAACAGCTGTTTTGCTGTCTGCCACCTGAGCGCTGCGGTCGTGTGTGTGTGTGTGTGTGTTGTTGCTCTCCTCCCACCACGTCACATGCAGTTGTTGTTGTTGTTGGTATTCCGTTTCTTTATACGGTTGCTCGGCACGCAGCAAACCTTTCACTGCCCCGCACACACACAGCAGCACAACGGGGAGGCACAATCAGCTGTGCTCGCTGGTTTTCGGCCAAACAGTGTTGAAAACAGTGCAAATATCGGTTTATCGGTCAATCGATAGCAAGTGCTATTTGCTTTTCGTGTTGACAGCGTACACAAAAAAGCTCTCTTCAAATTTCTCGACGTTGTTCTTTCTTGTTGATATTGTGGCGATTTCTCTATAAAATTATTACCAATTTCAGTCAAAATCACTTCTATATAGTATTAATATTATTTGTATCGTACTTAGTTGTTGTTGCTGGTTGCTGCTGCTTGATATTTTAATTGCTGATGAGTTGTTGCTTGTTGATTTATGGCCGTGCTGCTCTCTCCTTTTTGATTTCTGCTTTTCTGGATCTTTATTAATTAATTACGATTTTGCTTTTATTTTCACTCTACACTTTAGAAAGAAACGAAAAAGTTAGTATGCACTAGTTTCTTTTTTTTTTTTATTAATTAAAATTTTGTTGTTTTCCGCTTGCTTCTGTTGAGATCCGTTGATAGGTTGTGTTTTGTATGTATTGTATTCACAATGCACTTGTATTTGTTTACGTTACGCGTACGCGATCATACGTTCTCGTTACGTACAGCTCAGCTGTTTTGTGTTTACGTTGCATACCGTTACGTGACATATTTTCTCTTAAGGGCTCTCTCTCTCTTTGTTGAAGAGTGCATACCGCGTGTGTGTTAAAGAGCGCGAGAATCGGACACCCCGTACTGAACATTTTCTGCATGATACTCTTTGCTGTTAATTCGTGTTCACTTTTGACATTTTTGCATACAAAAATTTTCCGCTTTCAGGTAGATTTACCGTAGATCTTAGCCTGATGCGTTTGTATGTATGTATTTATGTGTAAGCATTTTAGTCGTGTGCTCGTTCGTTCGTGTCTCGTTGTGCCTACTCTTTTTTTGTGTCTGCTTTAACTGCTATATACAAGGGTTTGCCTGTGTGGTGGGCTTATCTGTGTTTGTTTTTGTACTAGGAATTTTAGATACACCACACATACACGCACATTGTTGTGTTTTACAATTGAAAAATGTATCTGCAAATATGTACATACAGATGTATGCGGTAAATGGTCAAAAACACACACCTGACGATCGCTTTGCAATTTCGTCTATTCAAAAGCAGCAGGAAGCAAGTAAATCTGGCGGGCAGGTCGCATTGCAGCTGTCACATTGACAGCAAAAACAAAGTCATAAAATCAGGAAAACTATGTTTGTCTCGTTTTTTCGCATGTACATCCGTTTGTTGTGGTTGGTACACGCGTGGACAATAGTTGTTGTTGTTGTTGTAGTCGAACAGGATGAGATTTATAGCAAATCTCGAAAACTTAAAAGCTCATAAAAACACACACACACACACACACGCTACCAACAAAGTCACAAATAAAAGCTGTGAGCCAAGGTAACAACTTGAAGTTCATTTATAAAAAAAAAATAAATATATAATAATGTTGCCCCTGGTTTGTTGTTGTTGTTGTTGTTGTTGTATGTGTGTGTTTATGTGTTTCAATAACAACAAATTTGCAGTCAACGTTAAACAAATTAGCCAAAAATATAAAGCTAAAGAGGAACAGCAACAAAAAAATATAATACAATTTCAAGTTTGAAGCGCACGACGATGTCGGCAGCCATTTGTTAAAAAGCAGCGCTTAAATAGCATTGAGAGCCCAGGCGAACGAAAGGCCAATGCACTCGTGACACGAGACAGCAGCGGAGGTGAGGGAGAGGGAGACGGCGATGGTGTTGGTGACTGGGGCGCAATGAGCCTGTCTGCCTGTTTGTGTGAGGACTCCACGCAGACAACAGCTGGCCGCAGGCTTCAAACAACAACAGGAGCAACAACCACCAAAAAAAAAGCAAAAAAACCCATGAATACTATGAGAAACGTGTGAACGTGTGTAATGGAATGCTCGAAAAAAGGGCAGCAACAAAAATCTCACACGCTTCTAAAAAGTATTGTTGAATAAAACAAGTACACACACACACACACACGCATACACATGCGAGTGTTGGCAGTGCAGCTGACAGCTGTGTAGACAGATTTGCTTTGTGCTGCGCTTCTTTACAAGAACAAGAACAACAACAACAGCAACAAGAAGAACCCACCATTGATAACAATGTCAAAAGAGAGCAAGCAAAGAGTGAGAGGGAGCAAAAGGCATAACACTGAAACACAACTAAGCTCGTTAATCTGCAGCGTTGCCACCTTCGCCAAATCGATCGAAATTCAGTTGAATCGATAAATATGCAGAGAAACAGAGAACAACAAAAGAAGCGAAAACAAAAGCAACAGCAACAACAAACAAAGCGCATTAAACACACATTAACGGCTTTACACACATATTTATGCAAATACATGTGTATATGTAGGTTTGTGTGCACTAAAATACGTGCAATGCATTTAAAAATGTAAATTTTATAAACGCTGATAGGCGCAGACAGACGACAACAACGACAAAGACGGCCCAACTCGGAACATCTGTTCAAAAATGTAGTAGGGCAGCAACAACACGGTAAACCAAAAGTCGAGTAAGTATTGTGACAAAGCACAACAACAGCAGCAACAAAAATAACATTTATACAATTAAAGAGGGCGCTGGGAAATGAATGCAAGTCTCTCATTCTCACTCTCCCTCTCTTAGTTGACAGCGTTTCGAATGTATGCAAGTGTGCGTGTGTGTGTGAGTGCGAGTGTGTGAAATGAATAATCAATTGTCGACGACGCGACGCGAGGCTTCGCTTGCCTCTTCTCTCTATTGGCGGTAATTGCCCACACGGGAATCCCAAAATGCCATGCAACATTTTGTGCACTTCCAATGCCCACAAACAAACAAACAACAACACTCGGCTCAATTTTCTCAACAAGACTAGACACAAACACATTCATACAAATATGCCTACATACATCTTTTAAAAGTATGCATGTATTATGACAATATTTTGAATTTTGTATTGTATATTCAACACTTTGCTATTTTTAGCAAAGAGAAACAGCAACAACATCATTATTAGGAAATGTGACTCACATCACAATTCAGGCATCAAAACAGCATGAAAATATTTATATATTATTTACATCATATTGAGAAAGGCGCTAAACGATCGTTGGGAAGGTTCTACAACAATAAATCCCAATGTAAATAAATGAACACAAAGCTGGGCTAGGCTACGATGCAATTTCATAATGTTTGCACTTATCGACTATTAATAATAGTTATCGATCAACGACATTATTTATACAACTATGCGACATTTAGTTGATATGAAATACACAGTAAGCTATTATTATTATTGAAGTTCCTTTTAAATGAGTCATAGAAGCATAAGACCGAGATATAATTGAAATACAGTCAAACTTCCCTATCTCGAATCACCATTATCCAAGAAAAAAGTTCGAGTTATGGCGACTTCGACTTATGGAAGTCTTTTTGCCAAGTTTATTAAGTGTATTGCCACACACACTTAGTTCAAATAAGAGAGAATTCGAGTTAAGGAACATCAACAACAACCCTATCAGAGTCTACCTAAGTTGGGAGCAGCCGCTGCTCCCGGAGCCACTGCGTGCCCACCGCTGCTCTATACAGCCGTTAAAATGTTTCACCATAAATGCATCATGATGAATTCACCTCATAAAGTACTTTCCATTAGGGGAAGTCCCTTTTCACCTCATTCTACGAAAGAGAAATATGGACAATTTCAAGGTCAAGGTATTTGAAACGAACTCCAATCAGACTCAATGAAATATCGTCATGTTCTTTGCAAAAAGAGACGCAAAACAAACACAAAGCAAACATACCGGTACAATGAACTGTGGCCTATACGGACGCCCAGTTCACCCTCTCAACCAAAAACAACAACAACAACAACGAAGGCAACGACAAAAACCAATCAAATTATAAGCGTAAGCGTCACCTGGAAGATCTCGTTGAACGAGCGAACCGAGCCGCACCGAACAACGTTCATTGACCGATTTAAACAAACAACGCCATGTACAACATTGCATAATTTTTTTGCTTTGCTTTTTATATGATTATAACAAAAGTTCAACGGAAATGCGTTTGGACTGTGACTCTCTCCCACTCACAGAGTATCGCTGACATATGAACAAATTATTATCAAATTGAGAAAGAAGAAAAAAAAAACATTGACCGTGAATGGGCATAAAATTAGGTTTCTTATTTATTCTGATTAGATTACAAATGCATGTATCTGTGTGTGTGCGTGCGTGTGTTGAGTTATTTGTGTGGATATTCTTATCTATTAATTAGAAAAACTTCAAGTAAAGGAATTACCCAATCAAATCAACGAATAACGAAAAGCTTAAAGTGAAGAAAAGATTCTGGTTTTATGTCTTCTTCGACAATTAAAAGTTAATTTAAATATATAAGAAGAAAACAACGAAAGACGGAGCACAGATTAAATAAATAATAGCTAAAAACCAGTCTTAAAAGCTGAATAAATTTAATTATCCAAAACCACATTCGAAATTTGTTTTAACATGATCTTTTAGAATAGATATTTAATTATAATTGATTAAACTTTTAACCATTTTGGGTCCTCATTAAATAAATAAAATTTGTAATTGAGTTTTAATATTGACTTCGCTAAAAGTCATTTTAATATTTGTAAATATTATCAGTCAAGTGAAAATGGCGTAACAACAATTATCGATAAAAATAAAGCGGTATAACAATATGTCTAAACTTGTAACTGTTATACAGCTAATTTTAAGGGCTTTTAAATAAATCTATAACAAAAGTTATCGACAAGTTTTGAATAACAAAGCCTTAAAAAAATACTCAAAATAACTAAAAATTATTTTAATCAGTGGATTTCAATATAGCTATCAACAGAGTCAATGCAGACTAATTATTAATTACACTGAGAACTGGTTCAAGCTGATTATGTGACTTGTTTTTTGTTTTTTTTTAAATCACTCTTTTCAATAAACATTAAAAGGTTTAAGCTCTAAAAGTTTTCATATAAAAATCTATTATTTCTGTTGTGTTTTGGTTTCGTAATGTTGTCTTGGTTGATCGACGCGGCGATAGCTTCTGCTACTTACACTCACAAACACATACACACACACACACACACACATAGGCACAAATACATGTGAATGCTAATCAGCAACAACACCCAAAAATTAAAACCCGATTCAACAACATAGCTAGAAGGCTTAAATCGTAACGAAGTCAAAGCTGAGCAACACATATTGAGAGGAGAGAGAGAGAGAGAGATAAGAG